>BMAF01002888.1:0-61990 GCA_014132575.2 Gasterosteus nipponicus | reverse complement strand
TGGGTGGATGTTGTTCCTGTTTGGGTGGATGTTGTTCCTGTTTGGGTGCATGTTTGGGGTGCATGTTGTTCCTGCTTCTGGATGTTGTTGTTGCGGATGTTGTTCCCTTGGGCATGTTGTTCCTGAGGTTTAAACCATGTTGTTCATGTTGTTCCCTGTTGGGTGGATGTTGTTCCTGTTTGGGTGCATGTTTGGGTGCATGTTGTTCCTGTTTTCGTGGATGTTGTTGTTGGGTGGATGTTGTTCCTGTTTGGGTGCATGTTGTTCCTGTTTGGGTGCACGTTGTTCCTGTTTGGGTGCATGTTGTTCCTGTTTGGGTGCACGTTGTTGTTGCGGATGTTGTTCGTGGGTGGATGCTGCTTGTTGTTGTTTGGGTGGGTTCCTGTTGTGGATGTTGTGGATGTTGTGATGGTGGACGTTTGGGTGCATATTTGGGTGCATGTTGTTCTGGGGCATGTTTGGTTGATGTTGTTCCTGTTTTCGTGGATGTTTGGGTGGATGTTGTTCCTGCTTTCATGGATGTTGTTCCTGTTTTTGTGGATGTTGTTCCTGTTTTGTTCTGACTTCATCTCGATTCATCTCACACCTTTGCAAGGGACACAATGAGTCCCTAAGCTAACTAAAGCCCATTGATTTTCACCAGGTGATTTATAGGTGGCTTGTGTGTGAGGGCGGCTTGATTGTCTAAGGGGGCTACGCACGGTGCCCCTCTTTAATGAGGGTGGTGACACAGGCGGAGGAGGGAGCACCCCACCCACCACAGCAGCAATGTGTCCATTGATACAGCAGCAGCCAACTAGGGTCTCTGTGCATGTGAGTGTACGGTAGTGCACGTGAGCCCCTGCTGACACATGCCAGCCAACCAACGGCAGGGTGGAGGGATCGTCACCCCGCCTCTGGCTCCCTGTCCGTCAAACACGTGGTCATCCTGTGACCTGTAGTTAGCGCGGCGTTAGCTCTGAGGCATCGCCGCGTTGGAATCCTACCTCTGACCAAAAGCATTCACGCTGCATGACCGAAAAACACCGCCAGACGTTCGGTGTGGAGGACAGGCCCCCTGGTGTTGTTTGTCAGAGATCAGAATAGCATTTTGTGAGCAGTGTAGAGGACGTCTCCGTGCGCGAGAATACTGAAAAGTGCTGTGAATAAAGTTTTCATGATTTCTTTTGCTATCAATTTGCCCACTTTCACTTCCCTGAGCTTCCTATAACTCCCATTAATCATCCGCGTGCCGATATTGAGTGTAGTGCCAATGAAGTGATGCTCTCTTACCTCCACAGCTCATTCTCAGGGCCTCTCTCTGCGAGGACATTTGGAGGCGTACGAAGCCGAGGCGCCACTGTTGCTTTGATTTTAGCGGCATCAATACGACGGCTCACTGATCCACACAAGACAAACGACTGTTCGGCGCCAGTCTGTGGGCCGCCTGGCACGTCCCTGCTGGTGTCAAGGCTCTGCTGAACTCTGTCATCAGTCCACAAAGCGAGCACGCAGAGCTGCCTGCAGGAGGAAGAGAGCTTGACACAGTTACAACCAAAGGTTTCAAAGACTTGATGCAGTCCTCCGGTTGGAGCTCTGAGCTTGTTATCAGTATTATTACTGTTGTTAGAGTCCATGGACACGTTATAATAATTAGAACCAAAACTACAATCCAAAGTGCAAAGACAGCATGTACAGAAGTCTTTTTAAACCCAAGTATCTATACTTAATGAATGTGAAGACTTTTGACCTCGCTGGATATCGCTCATGGTTAGTTAATTAGTTAGTTAGTTAGTTAGTTAGGCTGGCTCAGGCTTAGACTACCAAGAAACCTTTTAACGTTGAGCTCCTCTCTCACTCTATAATAATTCACTTTTCTTTAATCACTAATTCAGCTTCTTGCCCGGAGCTTTTGTGCTTTCTCACCCTCGCCTTCTATCTGATGGTGGTTCTATCTGACAGTGGTTCTATCTGACAGTGGTTCTATCTGACAGTGGTTCTATCTGACGGTGGTTCTATCTGACAGTGGTTCTATCTGACGGTGGTTCTATCTGACGGTGGTTCTATCTGATGGAGGTTCTATGTGATGGTGGTTCTATGATGGAGGTTCTATGTGATGGTGGTTCTATGATGGAGGTTCTATGTGATGGTGGATCTATGTGGTGGTGTTTCTATGTGATGGTGGTTCTATGTGGTGGTGGTTCTATGTGGTGGTGGTTCTACTGGTTGGTTCTATGTGATGTTGGTTCTATGTGGTGGTTCTATGTGATGTTGGTTCTATGTGGTGGTGGTTCTACGTGGGGGTGGTTCTATGTGATGGTGGTTCTATGTGGTGGTGGTTCTATGTGGTGGTGGTTCTATGTGGGGGTGGTTCTACGTGGTGGTGGTTCTATGTGATGGTGGTTCTACGTGGTGGTGGGTCTATGTGGTGGTGGTTCTATGTGGGGGTGGTTCTATGTGGTGGTGGTGGTTCTATGTGATGTTGGTTCTATGTGGGGGTGGTTCTATGTGATGGTGGTTCTATGTGGGGGTGGTTCTATGTGGTGGTGGTTCTATGTGGTGGTGGTGGTTCTATGTGATGTTGGTTCTATGTGGGGGTGGTTCTATGTGATGGTGGTTCTATGTGGGGGTGGTTCTATGTGATGGTGGATCTATGTGATGGTGGTTCTATGTGATGGTGGTTCTATGTGATGGTGGATCTATGTGATGGTGGATCTATGTGGTGGTGGTTCTATGTGGTGGTGGTTCTATGTGATGGTGGATCTATGTGATGGTGGTCCTATGTGGGGGTGGTTCTATGTGGTGGTGGTTCTATGTGGGGGTGGTTCTATGTGGTGGTGGTTCTATGTGGTGGTGGTGGTTCTATGTGATGTTGGTTCTATGTGGGGGTGGTTCTATGTGATGGTGGTTCTATGTGGGGGTGGTTCTATGTGATGTTGGTTCTATGTGGGGGTGGTTCTATGTGATGGTGGTTCTATGTGGGGGTGGTTCTATGTGGTGGTGGTTCTATGTGGTGGTGGTGGTTCTATGTGATGTTGGTTCTATGTGGGGGTGGTTCTATGTGATGGTGGTTCTATGTGGGGGTGGTTCTATGTGGTGGTGGTTCTATGTGATGTTGGTTCTATGTGGTGGTGGTTCTATGTGGGGGTGGTTCTATGTGATGTTGGTTCTATGTGGTGGTGGTTCTATGTGGGGGTGATTCTATGTGGGGGTGGTTCTATGTGGGGGTGATGGTCCCTGCAGTGTCTTACTACTCACATTATCTGAATCATCTCTGTCATATGGACTCAATGTGTTGTTCATCTTCTACGTTGTTCACTCTGTCCTCATGACGTCATCGTCGTCTGTCCATCAGGAGACGGACCCTCTGACGTTCTCACTGAGGTTCCTTTTCCCCACAGAGGCTTTCAGGACAGAGGATGTCACATGGGGCATGATCCTGGGCTTTGTAAAAGAAGATGAATGGAGCAGATAAGGACTGTGAGGATGTTCAATAGCTGCTCACTTCATCTCCTTTGACAAAGCCCAGGATCATGTACTGTAATTGTACTACACTGTATTTTGTTATTAGTATTTGTATATATATCACCATCTCTTTGTCCATGTGTGCTTCAGCATTCATGTGGCAAATAAAGCTGATTGTGTTTCTCTGTTTATAACTTTCATTCATCCTGATCACAGAGATAAAAACACGTCATTAATCTGTTCATTGTTTGATGCAATTCAGTTTAATAAAAGTCCTTTGGTCCTTTGTGTGTGTCGACTGGGTAAACGTTTTCTTTTCTTTCCGTATTGTGTCGGGAGACACTTTAAGGAGACGTTCGCTTCCTACCAGCAGAACACGTGTATTTACATTAAATGGTCATTTATGGAGGTCGTGACAGATTTAATGTGCTGGATTCATGTGAAACATGTCGTGTAAATACTTGTTTTACTAAAGAACCAAACACACAGACGGACTCTTGGTTTAATTTTATTAAACATTTAGAATAATGAGCCCACATCACTGTTTGTCCCCTCAGTCCTGAACGTAATGGTTAAACCGAAGAGGTCAAGCGATGAGGAGACCTTCAGTTACCACTGAACAGTGGAAGTTCTCCCTGGGTTCTCCGGAGCTTCGGTCCATTGTCGGTGTGTGGCAGTGAGTCTGTGAGGCGACCGATCCAGGACGGGCCCCAGAGTCACCTCAGCCCCCCCCCGACCCGGTATGAAGGACCAGGTTCCTCGCTGCAGGCTTCATCTGCTTCTCACTCTTCTTTAGTGACATTAAGGACAAGAATGTAAAGTGTTCTAGACATGAAATGACATCGAGATGCTGTTGAAGGCCTTAAACACGCTGTCACTCACGCGTGTATCATACAGGAGGAGGAATCACCCACCATCACACTGTCTCACTACTGGTCCGAACCGGTGAATGATGAAGTGTTTTCATTTTAGAGGTCTCTCTCTCTCTCTCCCCCTCTCCCCCCTCCCCCCTCTCTCATATATAGCGGACAGACGCTTTCGCGATCCACCTTCAGGATTCAGCTGCAGCACAGAGCTCTGGTTCGGGACCCGTGGATCAGAAGAGGGTCCAGACCCCGCGTCTGGACTTCAGTGATGCTGAATCCGGTCCTTCGCCGACCGGCACAGAACTTTTAGGAGACCGTTGCGCTCCGAACTTCCCGAAGCCGCCGAGCGGAGCCGCGCTCCACCTTTCTGCGCGAGGGTCTCCTCCGGCCAGCACCATTCCACCCAAAAGACCCCAGGATCGCCCCGCGCTCACGCGGCTGGTCGGCAGGAAGCGGCTGGTCGCAGGAGGGGTCCTGGGAGTCGTCATGGTTCTGCTTCTCGTGATCCTCATCCCGGTCCTGGTGAACTCGGCGGGCTCGGCGGCGCACTACGAGATGCTCGGTACCTGCAGGATGGTGCGACCCTACGGCACCAAAGAGCTCCGACCAGCGCCGCCACGGCGGACGCGGCCGGAGACGGCGGCCTCGTGCAGTCCTTGCCCACTTTCATCCAAGGTCCGAGAGGGGTACCGGGGCGTCCGGGTAGGGCGGGTCCAAGGGTCCTCGGCGAACCGGGCCGCCCGGTTCTGCGGGGCCGCCGGAGACAAAGGCAGACCCGGCTTACCGGGACCGCGGGGACCGAGCTCAGCTGCCGGGGCCATCAGCGCGGCCACGTACAGCACCGTGCCCAAGATCGCCTTTTTACGCGGGACTCAAGAAGCAGCACGAGGCTACGAGGTGCTCAAGTTCGACGACGTGGTGACCAATCTGGGGAACCACTACGACCCGACCACCGGCAAGTTCACGTGCTCCATCCCCGGGATCTATTTCTTCACCTACCACGTCCTGATGCGCGGAGGCGACGGCACGAGCATGTGGGCGGACCTGTAAAACCAGCAGGTAACAGACGCGCGGGGCTTTTACGCACGAGGGCTCGTTCGTTCGCTCGCGCTCCGCGCAACTATTGACCGTGCACGTCGTGCGCGTGCGCGTGAAACGGTGACCTGGCGCCCGGTGGACCACGCGGGACATGTCTTACTGGGCCGAGACAGCTTCACCAACCACGTCCTTCAACTTAACGAGGACAAAGTTCACGTGAGAGTTGTTGTCGTAATGAACGGGACCTCCCTTCAGTCTTTATTCATTATTATTATTATTATTATTATTATTATTAATATTAATATTATTATTATTATTATTATTATTATTATTATTATTATTATTATTATTCCAAATACCTCTACAATCTAACTGGTGAGGTGTGAGGATGGACGGAGGCCCTTTGCTGCCTCCTGTCTCCTCTTCCCTCGGGGGTGATGGGGGATGGGGGGGTGATGGGGGTGATGGGGTGGTGGGGTGATGGGGGTGTCTGTCAGCAGCTCACATCTAATCCCGGGTCGCTCCAGCAGGCAGACGCCTCGCGCCTGTCAGCCCGTCCTGTCCGGATTAAAGCAGCGGAGCAGCTCGCCGTGACCGACCACATGCAGCCGGAGACACGTTTCAATTAGACCCGGGACCCGGACCCGGGGACCCGGGACCCGGGACACGGACCCGGGGACCCGGGACCCGGGACAGAGCATTTAATCAAATCCCTTCTCCCCCATTAGAGCAGTATTTTCTTTTTTTACTAAATTGTCCTCTTGAAATATATATTTTTTAACAATTAAAAGGCAGTGATCTGTTTATTTATTCAAATGAATGCAGATTGATGTAAATCCTCCATGAATGACCCGTCTGAAGGAACCTCTGTCAATCCAACAGTTTATTCAAGGCTGCTGGTGTAATGTTGTCCATGCAGGTATAAAATATAAAATACAATATAAAAGCTACTGCTCTCCGATCACATTCTATTTTAATGAATAATTATAGGCTTTATGAACTAATTTAAGAGAAATTCAACAGGAAAGCACCAGGTGCTTATTTTGCTAAATTCTCTGTTTGTCTTTGTCATCAACCTCCACCCAAACTGCGTCACGTCATTGATGCCCCGACACGAAAAGACAAATTCCATCGGATTGTTTCACGTCCTCATTGATGTCTGTGGATATAATAATAATAAAATATATATATATATGAATCCAACAGAGTAAACCGGCTTCAAAATGAGTTCAAATTGCACATTGAGCTCATAATATATAATATATATATATATTATATATTATGTATATTATATATTATATATTATGTATATTATATATTATATTACAGTGGTCTCACTTCCTTATAAAACCAAAGCAAAGATTGTTTCAGACTTAGTCACGGCTAACCTCAGTCTGACATGAGGGACTAGCGGCCGAGGAGGCGAGGAAAGGGATCAAGGATTTCCTTTAAGTTTTTCGACTCAACGTGAAACGCGCGTGTGGGAGAACACGGAGAACACGGAGAACACGGAGAACACGGAGAACACGCACACAGCGGTGCTTCTTAACGCGGAGCAGCTCAGTGGCTCCACACCGTGTGAGACGCTTCTCGTGTTCAGCGTCTCACACGGAGGAAACACGTCAGCTTGTGTTCTTCAAGGCCCACGTTAACGTGCACTGAGACACCGATGCACACGGACGTCCTGTCCACAGCTCACATCGCATCTCAGACGCCTCAGACGCCCACTGGGCACCACTGGGAACCACAGGGCACCACTGGGAACCACTGGGAACCACAGGGCACCACTGGGAACCACTGGGAACCACTGGGAACCACTGGGCACCACTGGGAACCACTGGGAACCACAGGGCACCACTGGGAACCACTGGGAACCACTGGGAACCACTGGGCACCACTGGGAACCACTGGGAACCACTGGGCACCACTGGGAACCACTGGGAACCACTGGGCACCACAGGGCACCACTGGGAACCACTGGGCACCACTGGGCACCACTGGGAACCACTGGGCACCACCACCACTGGGCACCACCAGGGCACCACTGGGAACCACTGGGCACCACTGGGAACCACTGGGAACCACTGGGCTGGGCACCACTGGGAACCACTGGGAACCAGCACCACAGGGCACCACTGGGAACCACAGGGCACCACTGGGAACCACTGGGCACCACTGGGAAC
Source organism: Gasterosteus nipponicus (assembly GCA_014132575.2). Classification (NCBI taxonomy): domain Eukaryota; kingdom Metazoa; phylum Chordata; class Actinopteri; order Perciformes; family Gasterosteidae; genus Gasterosteus; species Gasterosteus nipponicus. The sequence continues at coordinate 54,459 of BMAF01002888.1, read as the reverse complement.
CACTGGGAACCACTGGGTGTTGGTCACATGACAGAACGATAGTAGGGAGATTTAAAAGGATGGAAATATTAAATAATCGTTCACATTGTTCAAGAAATAATGGTTTGATGCCACGATCAAGCTCTTATATATATATATATATATATCATTATATATATATATATATATATATATATATATATATATATATATCATTATATATATATATATATATATATGATTTTATATATAATGATTTTATCGTTATATTAACGCTGATATATGATTATTATTTTGAATGTCGTTGGTCTTTGTACACATGCAGACACACAATGTAAACACACATGATTTTAGACACACACTTGATTAAACACACATGCAGACACACAATGTAAACAAACATGCACATGACACACACTGTAAACACACATGCAGACACACAATAAACACACTGTAAACATGCAGACACACAAAGTAAACACACATGCAGACACACAATGTAAACACACATGCAGACACACACTGTAAAACACACATGCAGACACACAATGTAAACACACATGCAGACACACTGTAAACACACATGCAGACACACAATGTAAACACATGCAGACACACAATGTAAACACACATGCAGACACACAATGTAAACACATGCAGACACACACTGTAAACACACATGCAGACACACACTGTAAACACACATGCAGACACACACTGTAAACACATGCAGACACACAATGTAAACACACATGCAGACACACAATGTAAAATGTAAACACACATGCAGACACACAATGTAAACACACATGCAGACACACACTGTAAACACACATGTACACACATGTAAACACACATGCAGACACACAATGTAAACACACATGCAGACACACACTGCAGACGTGTCACACTGTAAACACACATGCAGACACACAATGTAAACACACATGCAGACACACACTGTAAACATGCAGACACACACTGTAAACACATGCAGACACACAATGTAAACACACATGCAGACACACACTGTAAACACACATGCAGACACACACTGTAAACACATGCAGACACACACTGTAAACACACATGCAGACACACAATGTAAACACATGCAGACGCACAATGTAAACACATGCAGACACACACTGTAAACACACATGCAGACACATGCAGACACACACTGTAAACACACATGCAGACACACAATGTAAACACACATGCAGACACTTGTAAACACACATGCAGACACACAATGTAAACACACATGCAGACGCACAATGTAAACACACATGCAGACACACACAAACACACATGCAGACACACACTAAACCCTTTCTAGACACACAATGTAAACACACATGCAGACACACACTGTAAACACACATGCAGACACACACTGTAAACACACATGCAGACACACAATCTAAACACACATGCAGACGCACTTTAAACACATGCAGACACACACTGTAAACACACATGCAGACACACAATGTAAACACACATGCAGACACACACTGTAAACACACATGCAGACACACAATGTAAACACACATGCAGACACACAAAGTAAACACACATGCAGACACACAATGTAAACACACATGCAGACACACACTGTAAACACACATGCAGACACACAATGTAAACACACATGCAGACACACACTGTAAACACACATGCAGACACACAATGTAAACACACATGCAGACGCACAATGTAAACACACATGCAGACACACACTGTAAACACACATGCAGACACACAATGTAAACACACATGCAGACACACAATGCGGCTCTACGCTGCCTCTTACAATGTAACTGGTTGTCTATGACACACTAGATGAACCCGGAGCTCTGCCCGTTGCTTTGGGTCACTTTGGTTCCATTAATATGAAACTTCTAATTTGAGATTTACAAGACATATTAGCTGTAACCTTATATGCCTTTCTCAATACGTGTCCTCCTGTCCTCCTGTCCTCCTGTCCTCGTGTGGGCCCTTTCTCAATACGTGTCCTCGTGTCCTCGTGTGGGCCCTTTCTCAATACGTGTCCTCGTGTCCTCGTGTCCTCGTGTAGGCCCTTTCTCAATACGTGTCCTCGTGTCCTCGTGTCCTCGTGTAGGCCCTTTCTCAATACGTGTCCTCGTGTCCTGGTGGCAAGGCAAGTAACAGTAGTGAATAATATATTGATATTTGCTTGAAACTGTTTCTATTTATTTCATTGTTAGACAATGAGTTCACCTGCCTGCAGCCTCCACCATCATAATATCATAATGTATATATATATATACTGTATATATATATTAGAGCTGTCAAAATGAACGCGTTCTCTATGCGATTAATGTGGTCGAGATCAATGTGATGAAATATTTTGACTTTGTTAATCAAAGTTGACCCCTGAAACAAACCCTGCTGGCGGCTGTCAGTCAGATCGAAAGCTGAAGATGGAGGAAGTAAAACGAACAAGAGGCAGAATTACTGCACGTGTCACGCAGAAGGGGGCTGAGTGGCAACCAGTCTAAGCACTGCTATGCTAAGCTAGCTGCTAGGCTACTTCCAGCTCAATCCCCGTCTGCACAGGACTGTGTCCCTGCACGACGGGGCTGGAAAAGGTCCCGCTGAACGTGGCCGATTGTTGGCGCTTCAATCACAGCCGGTAGGAGACGATGAAGAGGCGCAGTACCTGGATTATACTGACAGGTCTAATACTCATATATAACATGTCAATAACTACATATACAGACGTGTAGCTAAGCAGCCGAGCCCACTCGGAGGGAAATATTCAATAATTCATGTTTGGAAAAGATGTATTTATTATTATTACAATTCAGTAACAACGTCCTGCTGCTGCTCCTCACGTGTCCTTCAACTCAAATATCGTTTCAAATGTCAGTGGTTAGAAGAACAACAGGTGGGTTTAAACAAGTTATGGATCTAAACTCAGACAACCCAATGTTACAATACGTGTGTGTGTGTGTGTGTGTGTGTGTGAGCCTACTTACAGTACAGTTACACCTCTGATAGTCTCCTTAAAGCACACACACACACACACACACACACACACACACACACACTCACACTCACACAAATGTCGGTAATAGTTATTGTTCATTTTACTGACATCATTATTAGAAGAGCAGCTCTGATTTCTCTCAACATTTAACGTTTGCTCTGATTCCTGCGTTGTTTTCGCTGTGCGTCACTTTACCTTGTTACCCGACCGCGGGGTGACGCCCGTCCAGATTACTATTCAGGAATAATGTGTATTGACATTAAAAAGACATTGATGTCAGTAGTTTCATACCAGCTGATACCAGACATGTAGCAGATGTAGCATTGTCCCAGGCTTATTCCATTATTTAAAATAATACCCATTTAAGATTAAACACTCAACGTTTGATGGACGGGACAGAAACCGTGAAAAGTCTTCACTGCATCCCTGAATCTGCTTTAATAAAAGGCAGCAGCTTCCACATCATGCATTTATTTAACAGGGACAATCCTGGGCCAGATGTTCTTAAGGCTGATGTTCTTAACAAAAGCAACATCACGTGTCGTGTTAATGTGTATTTAGACGCAAAGTGTTGGTCCTTGAAGTATGATTCAAACCAGCTTAGTGCCAAAGAGTCCGACCCAGAGGTTTTGTCCGTCTGCTAGTTGTTATTTCCTGTAGATCCAAGGCAAGTTTATTTGTATAGCGCTTCTCATACACAAGGCAGACTCAAAGTGCTTCACATCATAACATTTCATACAATAAAGTGAAATAAAATGCAGGAATTAAAAGACAATTAAAAACAGAAAATAAATTATAAATTAAAATCTTATTTAAATTGTTTAATTAAAGGCAATTAAAGTGCAATGTAGGTAAAATTTAGCAGAAGGCGAAGCTGAACATACGTTTTCAGTCTTGTTTTAAACGTGGTCAGAGTTGGGGCAAGTCTTAAATCTTCAGGAAGTTTATTCCAGCTGTTTGTTTGCGGCTAGTAACTAAATGATGCTTTCCCATGATTTGTATTTACTCTGGGAATCACTAACAGATTGGTGTCAGAAGATCTTAGTGATCTTGAAGGTTTATGTAGTGGAAGCATATCAGTGATATACTTTGGCCCTAAACCATGTAGTGATTTATATGTGAGCAGTAGGATTTTGATATTAATTCTCTGACATACTGGGAGCCAATGTAAGGATTTAAGAGGTGGTGTAATGTGCTCACATTTTTGGTCTTTGTTAGAACTCTAGCAGCAGCGTTCTGAACAAGCTGGAGCTGCCTGACAGTTTTGGAGAGACCTGCAAGGAGACCATTACAATAGTCTACTAGTTATAAAGACACGTACAAGTGTTTCTGAGTCTTGAGCTGACATGAGCCCTCTAAGTCGTGCTACGTTTTTGAGGTGGTAGTAGGCCGATTGTGTTACTGATTTGATGTGACTCTCCAAGTGTAAATCTGAATCCATAATAACCCCCAGATTTCTGGCTTATTTGATGTTTTCAGGGACAGAGAGTGAAGGTGTTGGGTTACTTTAAACCTTTCTTTTTTAGCACCAAATACAATGAGCTCAGTTTTGTCTTCATTTAGTTGTAGGACATTTTGACACATCCAGTCTTTGATCCAGTAAGAGTAATGGGACTCGTTGTGTCTTTGCCCGACCTGAACAGTTATTTACAGCCAGGAAGTCGATTACCGCTTAGAAAGAACACCTTTTCTTATCATTGTACTTTAGATATCGGTCGATAGTTTGTCATCGTTTCCGTGTGTCGGCCTGCTTTGGTGTTTCGTTCCAAATCAGTAATCTCTTGCTTTCTCTTTACTTCTTTACTCAGAACTATTTGTTTCACCCGAAATGTAATTGTTGTAAACGAGTTTTAAAGTGGATAACGTGAGGTCAAAGACCGCCACAAAGGAACCACCACCTCGTGGTCATCAGGTGGATCTCATGAACCATGAAGAAACTTACATTCATACGTCAGGGGAGTCTACACAACTCAAACACATCAAATAATAATACAAATATGGCTCCAACAGGGACTGTGGGAAGGTGCCTGGGAGTGTGTCGACAACCAGCGGTCATCAGGTTGAAATTGTCTATAAGAAGTGTCTTCAGGAGGCCTGCAGATGTTGTATTGTGTCTCCAGACTTGGTGGATTGAATGCACTCGAGTCGTGACGTCTGAATGGAGCTCGGTGTGGAGAACTAACCCCGTTATACACAATGCATCCAGTTCGCTTCCCTCATCAGACACTGTTCAAGGGTCAATGCACTTTGAGGAACAGAGGTGTCAAATAACCAAGTACAAATACTTCGTTACTGTACTTTAGTAGAAATGTTGGGTATCTATACTTTACTGCAGTATTTATTTTTCAGAGGACTTTACATTTTAAAAACAGTCTCGGTTCTTCCGGCTTGTTGTAGATAAAAAACCTCCCATCCAGATAAATGTTTCCACCCGGATACAGTGAATGTGATTGTGGTTGGATGAGAAGTATGAACATTTAGCATCCAGACACCGATGGGTTTTCTCCGCCATGCGCCTGCAGATCAGAGCGGCGGCGGGTGTGAAAAGTGGTGGTGGAAGGATCCTTTGTCAGAAGCCACAAGCCGATCTCAGTTGGTATTTAGCGACATGGACCCTCCTCCTCCTCCTCATGCAGATTCCATGTAACGTTACATGAGGACCTTCATGACCATGAGTTTGTTGTTTTCTACCTTTATGGAGAATCTGCCACAACACAGCGACTTGCAAGTAGCGCAGCGCCTTAAATAAAGTCACGTGTGTCTTTATGTGCGTGTGCGTGTGTGTGTGTGTGTGTGTGTGTGTGTGTGTCTTCCTCAGGTGCGTGCCAGTGCCATAGCTCAGGACGCGGACCAGAACTACGACTACGCCAGTAACAGCGGCGTGCTGCACCTGGAGCCGGGAGACGAGGTCTACATCAAACTGGACGGAGGCAAAGCTCATGGAGGCAACAACAACAAGTACAGCACCTTCTCCGGGTTCATCATCTACGCCGACTAGAACCCTCGACCCGAGCTGCTGACGGCCTCCTGCCACAGCTGCTGTGGACTAAACACCCGGCCTGGATAAAAAAAAGCACCACATTTTATTTTCCCATTCTGCCATTTCTGTCTTGAAAGTATGATCGATGTCGTTCAAATAGTGGTGACGAATCAAACGGCGCCCTCTCTTCGTGCCATCACGCTCAGACGTGCAGCCGATGTCCCGTCACAGAGTCTTGCGGTGGTAAGAAGAGTCCGAGTGTGGGCAGAAACCCACCGACATCAGTAATCTGTAATCTGCCTGCTGGAATCTGACTTGATGGTCCAACCTTTCTTCATTCTCACGTCTGATTTGGCTGCAAGCTGCCTGACAACTAATCAAAGTCCCGATACGACACAGAGGTTTAGCAGCAGCTAGTGAGTAGTTGACGATACCTGCCGTGGTATAATAAATAATGATTCATGAGTCAGCGTGTGTGGTTTGGCTCTTTCTTCAAACTGGCTGCATATGATAGTTTATATTATGAACATATTAAACATACTGACCTCTTCTACAGAGGAGGAAACTTCTGATCCTGACTGTGAAGCTTTTGGTGTGTCGTCACTTTACCGGCCTGGTTTACTTTAATCCTGCAAGAAAGGCTGAAATTAAATAATCATACATAATTAATAATATAGCCCAAACAGGTGGAATTGAATTATTGATGGAGGTGGAGGGCCGGTGGATGTCGGGTGGAGGGCCGGTTGATCTTGGGTGGATGTTGGGTGGATGTTGGGTGGATGTGGGGTGGAGGTCCGGTGGATGTCGGGTGGATGTGGGCCAGTGGATGTCAGGTGGATGTCAGGTGGATGTCGGGTGGATGTCGGATGGAGGGCCGGTGGATGTGGGGTGGATGTCGGGTGGATGTGGGGTGGAGGGCCGGTGGATGTGGGGTGGATGTCGGGTGGATGTTGGGTGGAGTGGATGTTGGGTGGATGTCGGGTGGAGGGTCAGTGGATGTCGGGGGGATGTCGCGTGGATGTGGGGTGGATGTTGGGTGGATGTTGGGTGGAGGGCCGGTGGATGTCGGGTGGATGTTGGGTGGATGTCGGGTGGAGGGCCGGTGGATGTTGGGTGGATGTAAGGGTGGATGTTAGGTGGATGTCATGTGTAACAGGTAGATGTAGGGTGGATGTCGGGTGGATGTCGGGTGGATGTTAGGGTGGATGTGGGTGGATGTAGAGGTGGATGTGGGGTGGATGTCGGGTGGATGTCGGGTGGATGTTGGGTGGAGGGCCGGTGGATGTGGGGTGGATGTCGGGTGGATGTGGGGTGGATGTCGGGTGGATGTCGGGTGGATGTTGGGTGGATGTCTGGCCCTCCGGTGGATGTGGGGTGGATGTGGGGTGGATGCGGTGGATGTTGGTGGATGGCAGTGGATGTGGGGTAGATGTTGGGTGATGTGGGTGGATGTAGGGTGGATGTAAGTGGATGTGGGTGGATGTCGGGTGGATGTGGGTGAATGAAGGTGTGAGATGTAGGGTGAATGTAGGGTGGATGTCGGGTGGATGTAGAGTGGATGTAATTAGGATGTAAGTGGATGTCGGTGGATGTCGGGTGGAGGGCATGATGAGTCAGCAGCAACATTACAGCTGCAGTAGCTCGTGTGTGTAACAGTAATGAGCCTGAAGGTTTCTGAGAGCGTTTTCAGCGTCTGATGATTGCAGGAGAAGATCAGACCTTCTCGGTGGACCAGCACCTCCTTTCACTGAAGAGCTGCTCTCTATTTCGTTTGTCGGCTGTAACGTTTACCCGGTCCAACGGTTGCTGATTAACATTGAGAGTGAGATGATTAAAATGATTGTTAGAACTGTAATCTTAAACTACTCAAATGTTATGAATAAAAGTCGTATTGATATATTGTTAGTATCAATATACAGTGTATTTTACAGATATAAAATATATAACTTTAGAATCATGTGTAAATACTATAGTGATAAAAAAATATATTATTTTTTCTGCCATGTAAAAACCTTAAAATAAAGGAATAAATAGCTGATTGATCAGCGCTTGTCTTGAAGTTATATTCTCACCGTGTAGCAGTGTTGACACATATAAACACGTGGTAGATACAGTGTCAGGAACGTGCAGTATTATGAAAGTTATACTCCTCTTTTGTCTTATAACAGTCACCAGTTTGGACATTAAAGTGGCAGAAGCATCATTGCGTCTGTGTGTTGACTGATTTGTTTCTTGTTCATACATCAGGAAGAAGATTATTGATCGAGATCAATGTATGTTAGAAACACTCATTTATAGATTCACAGCCGAGCTTTTGGTCCCTGTGGACTCAGGAAACATGGCGTTGAGTAATAATAATAATACTATTATCAACATGTATCATTACCATTACAAGACGTATCTATATTAAATAGATTTCATACATTATTAAATAGAGGTATGAAAAAACTGTCAAACATATCAATTCAATATTACGAAATGTCTTTCATTGGGATTTAATTCAGTGTCACTTGCAGTCTATATTTACTTCACTAAGTCACAGTTACATTTCATAATGTCATTATATTGCATATTATATTACATATATATTACATATTATAGTGCATATTATATTGCATATTATATGACATATTATATTGCATATTATATTATTATATTATATTACATATTATATTACATATATATTTATATTATATTATATTACATATTATATCACATATATATTACATATTGTATTGTATATTATATTACATATATATTACATATTATATTACATATTATATTATATTATAGTGCATATTATATATTATATTACATATTATATTACATATCTATTACATATTATATATTATATTACATATATATTACATATTATATTGTATATTATATTACATATATATTGCATATTATATTACATATTATAGTGCATATTATATTGCATATTATATTATATATTATATTACATATTATATTGCATATTATATTACATATATATTACATATTATATTGTATATTATATTACATATATATTGCATGTTATATTACATCCTCCCGGGTAAGAGCAGTATAACGTGGGCAGTCCATTTTTCAGGTGTGCTGTCCTGTGGATAGACAAAGAGATACTTTATAGGAATTGAATGTATTGTACATCTTTCACAGTGTTCATTCTTTAGTTATACTCCCCAGGGGGAAATTAGTTGGAGTTACTGAGTAAACATACAAATATTCAGTATGAAAAATTAAAAATACTCAATATATACAATACAATAAAATACCAGAGGTAAACAAATTACATTTAAGAAAATGCACATAGTATATTAAGTGTGTTAAGTTTGTTCCACACAAAAACATTGATTCTGCAATCAGGAATCAGGAACATTTATTACCAAAATATGTCAGACATACAAGGAATTTGACTTGCGTGACAGCAGACAGACAACGGACAACAAGACAGATGAGACAACACAGTGCAAGAGGAATTTAAGCTACATATAAAAGTTAAAAATCATGTGAAGACTTTTTCATGGGATCATTCTACGACAGAGCAGATGGCTTATTGTTGCGTCAAAGGTGCCCGGCTAGCAAGAAGAAACCGACTCTGGAACCTGTGACCATATCACATGGTCCTCATATTCCCCATTGCAGGTGGATGACGTGTAGCGGTGACGGAACCCGGATGGCTCTGGTGTCACCTGGAGGACCAACCATCTGCCACTGGACCGTGGAGACCATCGCCTACGCATGCAGAACAGGTGAGCGGCCGCTCTGCAAGGAGCACCTTGCTGCCCCAACAGGGGATTTCAGTCGACTGTTAGTTTTTTAATGTCTTTTATTTTAGGTATTTTGTTTTGCATTTCCTGTTGCGCTTTTATTTTGAAGGTAAGCAAACCGGAAGTGCGCCGTTAGAAGCGGGAGGAAACTTAAAGGACGAGATTTAAAAACACGGAAAAGCATTACGGGTTTCTTAGTTTAGGTTGTCATGGATACAGATTAGTGTCTGATCAAGTTTGTAGAATATTGTTTTAGCTTCTTACGTTTGTTCTGTTCGGTGTAAGATGATAATCAGTGTTCTTATCGGTTTAATACTAAGAGTATTATTCAGCCCGGAGGACACAGAGTCATTATCACCTGTGTGAACCACAGTACGGATGCATCTCACAACGGCACGCTGTTCAGGCAAAGAAGCGCGGCAGGAAATGAGCAAGTGCCTAAGAAATGAACGTTAAATGGAGCTATTTGTTGAAAGCAGCTGTCGCCTGCCAACTGCCCAGCCAAATGAACATCGTTAGTGGCGATGGATGAGCCTCTCCGAGCCATCGTTCAAGTATCACTACCAAATCCACAGTAAGAATGAAAGGACCGTAATGATGCCTCAGTCACGGGTCAAGTCGGTTTCTTGCCATACTGTAGTGATAGTCCCGCTGAAATCGTCTTCACATTTTACTTTGCTGTAGCTTAAATTCTCTTGCACTGGTATTCTCATCTCTTGTTGTCGTCAATCTATCTTTGTCACTGAATCTGCTATGTCTGACATATTTTGTCTGATTCTGGGGCAAGACTTTTTACACTTAATATACTATGTGCATTTCTTAAATACCAGAACTGTTCACCTCTGGTATTTGTCATTGCGTAGTATTTTAATTTTCATGCTGGCTATATTTGTATGGTTTACTCCCTTCTAACTAGTTCCTGAAATGCTAGAATGGCCTTTGTGAAAAGACTCTTTGGCTCTATTCATTCTATAATATCTCTGGCTCTATCCCACAGAGACCTTTTACCTGTAGACACGTTACTGCTCTTACCGGAGAATACCTAATATAGCATGCAGCCATATGTAATATAATATACAATATAATATGTAATACATATATAATAATATATATAATATAATACAATATAATATAATATGCACTATAATATGTAATATGTAATATAATATGTAAATATAATATATATGCAATATAATATGTAATATAATATACAATATAATATGTAATATATATGTGATATAATATACAATACAATATGTAATATATGTAATATAATATGTAATATGTAATATAATATGTAATATATATGTAATATAATATATAATATGTAATAGATATGTAATATAATATGTAATATATATATGTAATATAATATGCAATATAATATGTCATATAATATGCAATATAATATGCACTATAATATGTAATATATATGTAATATAATATGCAATATAATGACATTATGAAATGTAACTGTGACTTAGTGAAGTAAATATAGACTGCAAAATGACACTGAATTAAATCCCAATGAAAGACATTTTGTAATATTGAATTGATATATTTGACAGTTTTTTCATACCTCTATTTAATAATGTATGAAATCTATTTAATATAGATACGTCTTGTAATGGTAATGATACATGTTATTAATAGTATTATTATTATTACTCAACGCCATGTTTCCTGAGTCCACAGGGACCAAAAGCTCGGCTGTGAATCTATAAATGAGTGTTTCTAACATACATTGATCTTGATCAATAATCTTCTTCCTGATGTATGAACAAGAAACAAATCAGTCAACACACAGACGCAATGATGCTTCTGCCACTTTAATGTCCAAACTGGTGACTGTTATAAGACAAAAGAGGAGTATAACTTTCATAATATTGCACGTTGCTGACATTGTATCTACCACGTGTTTATATGTATCAACACTGCTACACGGTGAGAATATAACTTCAAGACAAGCGCTGATCAATCAGCTATTTATTCCTTTATTTTAAGGTTTTTACATGGCAGAAAAAATAATATATTTTTTTATCACTATAGTATTTACACATGATTCTAAAGTTATATATTTTATATCTGTAAAATACACTGTATATTGATACTAACAATATATCAATACGACTTTTATTCATAACATTTGAGTAGTTTAAGATTACAGTTCTAACAATCATTTTAATCATCTCACTCTCAATGTTAATCAGCAACCGTTGGACCGGGTAAACGTTACAGCCGTCAAACGAAATAGAGAGCAGCTCTTCAGTGAAAGGAGGTGCTGGTCCACCGAGAAGGTCTGATCTTCTCCTGCAATCATCAGACGCTGGAAAAGCCTCTCAGAAACCTTCAGGCTCATTACTGTTACACACACGAGCTACTGCAGCTGTAATGTTGCTGCTGACTCATCATCCACCGGCCCTCCACCCGACATCCACCCGACATCCACCCGACATCCACCAGCCCTCCACCGGCCCTCCACCCGACATCCACCCGACATCCACCCGACATCCACCAGCCCTCCACCGGCCCTCCACCCGACATCCACCCGACATCCACCCCACATCCACCCGACATCCACCCCACATCCACCCGACATCCACCCGACATCCACCCCACATCCACCCGACATCCACCCGACATCCACCCGACATCCACCAGCCCTCAACCGGCCCTCCACCCGACATCCACCCCACATCCACCGGAGGGCCAGACATCCACTGGCCCACTGGCCCTCCACCCGACATCCACCCGACATCCACCCGACATCCACCCAACATCCACCGGCCCTCCACCCGACATCCACCCAACATCAACCCCGACATCCACCGTCCCTCCACCCGACATCCACCCGACATCCACCCCACATCCACCCGACATCCACCCCACATCCACCCCACATCCACCCGACATCCACCCCACATCCACCCGACATCCACCCCACATCCACCCAACATCCACCCCACATCCACCCGAGGGCCAGACATCCACTGGCCCACTGGCCCTCCACCCGACATCCACCCGACATCCACCCAACATCCACCCAACATCCACCGGCCCTCCACCCGACATCCACCCAACATCCACCCCGACATCCACCGTCCCTCCACCCGACATCCACCCGACATCCACCCCATCCACCCGACATCCACCCCACATCCACCCCACATCCACCCGACATCCACCCACATCCACCCCATCACCCACATCCACCGGCCCTCCACCCGACATCCACCCCACATCCACCCGACATCCACCCCACATCCACCCGACATCCACCCCACATCCACCGGCCCTCCACCCAACATCCACCCCACATCCACCGGAGGGCCAGACATCCACTGGCCCACTGGCCTCCACCCGACATCCACCCGACATCCACCCGACATCCACCCGACATCCACCCAACATCAACCCGGATCCACCGGCCCTCCACCTCCATCAATAATTCAATTCCACCTGTTTGGGCTATAATTATTAATTATGTATGATTATTTAATTTCAGCCTTTCTTGCAGGATTAAAGTAACCAGGCCGGTAAAGTGACGACACACCAAAGCTTCACAGTCAGGATCAGAAGTTTCCTCCTCTGTAGAAGAGGTCAGTATGTTTAATATGTTCATAATATAAACTATCATATGCAGCCAGTTTGAAGAAAGAGCCAAACCACACACGCTGACTCATGAATCATTATTTATTATACCACGGCAGGTATCGTCAACTACTCACTAGCTGCTGCTAAACCTCTGTGTCGTATCGGGACTTTGATTAGTTGTCAGGCAGCTTGCAGCCAAATCAGATGTGAGAATGAAGAAAGGTTGGACCATCAAGTCAGATTCCAGCAGGCAGATTACAGATTACTGATGCCGGTGGGTTTCTGCCCACACTCGGACGCTTCTTACCACCGTAAGACTCTGTGACGGGACATCGGCTGCACGTCTGAGCGTGATGGCATGAAGAGAGGGCGCCGTTTGATTCGTCACCACTATTTGAAGGACATCGATCATACTCTTCAAGACAGAAATGGCAGAATGGGAAAAATAAAATGTGGTGCCGTTTATCCAGGCCGGGTGTTTAGTCCACAGCAGCTGTGGCAGGAGGCCGTCAGCAGCTCGGGTCGAGGGTTCTAGTCGGCGTAGATGATGAACCCGGAGAAGGTGCTGTACTTGTTGTTGTTGCCTCCATGAGCTTTGCCTCCGTCCAGTTTGATGTAGACCTCGTCTCCCGGCTCCAGATGCAGCACGCCGCTGTTACTGGCGTAGTCGTAGTTCTGGTCAGCGTCCTGAGCTATGGCACTGGCACGCACCTGAGGAAGACACACACACACACACACACACACACACACGCACACGCACATAAAGACACACGTGACTTTATTTAAGGCGCTGCGCTACTTGCAAGTCGCTGTGTTGTGGCAGATTCTCCATAAAGGTAGAAAACAACAAACTCATGGTCATGAAGGTCCTCATGTAACGTTACATGGAATCTGCATGAGGAGGAGGAGGAGGGTCCATGTCGCTAAATACCAACTGAGATCGGCTTGTGGCTTCTGACAAAGGATCCTTCCACCGACCACTTTTCACACCCGCCGTCGCTCTGATCTGCAGGCGCATGGCGGAGAAAACCAATCGGGTGTCTGGATGCTAAATGTTCATACTTCTCATCCAAACACAATCACATTCACTGTATCCGGATGGAAACATTTATCTGGATGGGATGTTTTTGATTTACAACATGCCGGAAGAACCGAGCCTGTTTTTAAAATGTAAAGTCCTCTGAAAAATAAATACTGCAGTAAAGTATAGATACCCAACATTTCTACTAAAGTACAGTAACGAAGTATTTGTACTTGGTTACTTGACACCTCTGTTCCTCAAAGTGCATTGACCCTTGAACAGTGTCTGATGAGGGAAGTGAACTGGATGCATTGTGTATAACGGGGTTAGTTCTCCACACCGAGCTCCATTCAGACGTCACGACTCGAGTGCATTCAATCCACCAAGTCTGGAGACACAATACAACATCTGCAGGCCTCCTGAAGACACTTCTTATAGACAATTTCAACCTGATGACCGCTGGTTGTCGACACACTCCCAGGCACCTTCCCACAGTCCCTGTTGGAGCCATATTTGTATTATTATTTGATGTGTTTGAGTTGTGTAGACTCCCCTGACGTATGAATGTAAGTTTCTTCATGGTTCATGAGATCCACCTGATGACCACGAGGTGGTGGTTCCTTTGTGGCGGTCTTTGACCTCACGTTATCCACTTTAAAACTCGTTTACAACAATTACATTTCGGGTGAAACAAATAGTTCTGAGTAAAGAAGTAAAGAGAACGCAAGAGATTACTGATTTGGAACGAAACACCAAAGCAGGCCGACACACGGAAACGATGACAAACTATCGACCGATATCTAAAGTACAATGATAAGAAAAGGTGTTCTTTCTAAACGGTAATCGACTTCTTGGCTGTAAATAACTGTTCAGGTCGGGCAAAGACAGTGACACAACGAGTCCCATTACTCTTACTGGATCAAAGACTGGATGTGTCAAAATGTCCTACAACAAAACTGAGATCATTGTATTTGGTGCTAAAAAAGAAAGGTTTAAAGTAACCCAACACCTTCAATCTCTGTCCCTGAAAACATCAAATAAAGCCAGAAATCTGGGGGTTATTATGGATTCAGATTTACACTTGGAGAGTCACATCAAATCAGTAACACAATCGGCCTACTACCACCTCAAACATGTAGCACGACTTAGAGGGCTCATGTCAGCTCAAGACTTAGAAACACTTGTACATGCCTTTATAACTAGTAGGCTGGACTATTGTAATGGTCTCTTGCAGGTCTTCAAAAAAAACTGTCAGGCAGCTCCAGCTTGTTCAGAACGCTGCTGCTGAAGTTCTAACAAAAGACCAAAACATGTGAGCACATTACACCAATTCTTAAATCCTTACATTGGCTCCCAGTATGTCAGAGAATTAATATCAAAATCCTACTGCTCACATATAAATCACTACATGGTTTAGGGCCAAAGTATATCACTGATATGCTTCCACTACATAAGCCTTCAAGATCACTAAGATCTTCTGACACCAATCTGTTAGTGATTTCCAGAGTAAATACAAATCATGGGAAAGCATCATTTAGTTACTACGCAACAAACAGCTGGAATAAACCTCCTGAAGATTTAAGACTTAAACTCTGACCACGTTTAAAACAAGACTGAAAACTTGTATGTTCAGCTTCACCTTCTGCTAAATTTTACCTACATTGCACTTTTAACCTCTGCCTTTAATTAAACAATTTAAATAAGATTTTAATTTCTAATTGTATTTGCTGTTTTTAATTGTCTTTTAATTCCTGCATTTTATTTCACTTTATTGTATGAAATGTTATGATGTGAAGCACTTTGAGTCTGCCTCGTGTATGAGAAGCGCTCTACAAATAAACTTGCCTTGGATCTACAGGAAATAACAACTAGCAGACGGACAAAACCTCTGGGTCGGACTCTTTGGCACTAAGCTGGTTTGAATCATACTTCAAGGACCAACACTTTGCGTCTAAATACACATTAACATGACACGTGCTGTTGCTTTTGTTAGGAACATCAGCCTTAAGAACATCTGGCCCAGGATTGTCCCTGTTAAATAAATGCATGATGTGGAAGCTGCTGCCTTTTATTAGAGCAGATTCAGGGATGCAGTGAAGACTTTTCACGGTTTCTGTCCCGTCCATCAAACGTTGAGTGTTTAATCTTAAATGAGTATTATTTTAAATAATGGAATAAGCCTGGGACAATGCTACATCTGCTACATGTCTGGTATCAGCTGGTATGAAACTACTGACATCAATGTCTTTTTAATGTCAATACACATTATTCCTGAATAGTAATCTGGACGGGTGTCACCCCGCGGTCGGGTAACAAGGTAAAGTGACGCACAGCGAAAACAACGCAGGAATCAGAGCAAACGTTACATGTTGAGAGAAATCAGAGCTGCTCTTCTAATAATGATGTCAGTAAAATGAACAATAACTATTACCGACATTTGTGTGTGTGTGTGTGTGTGTGTGTGTGTGTGTGTGCTTTAAGGAGACTATCAGAGGTGTAACTGTACTGTAAGTAGGCTCACACACACACACACACACACACACACACACACACACACACACTCACACACACACACACACACACACACACACACACACACACACACACACACACACACACGTATTGTAACATCGGGTTGTCTGAGTTTAGATCCATAACTTCATCGTCTCCTACCGGCTGTGATTGAAGCGCAGCAATCGCCACGTTCAGCGGGACCTTTCCAGCCCATCTGCAGTGGGACACAGTCCTGTGCAGACGGATTGAGTTGAAGTAGCCTAGCAGCTAGCTTTAGCATGGCAGTGCTTAGACTGGTTGCCACTCAGCCCTTCTGCGTGACACATTACCGCAGTAATTCTGCCTCTTGTTCGTTTACTTACTCGATCTTCAGCTTCGATCTGACTGACAGCCGCCAGCAGGGTTTGTTTCAGGGGTCAACTTTGATTAACAAAGTCAAAATATTTTATCACATTGATCTCGACCACATTAATCGCGCATAGAGAACGCGCTGTTTTGACAGCTCTAATATATATATATATATATATATATACATTATGATATTATGATGGTGGAGGCTGCAGGCAGGTGGAACTCATTGTCAACAATGAAATAAATAGAAACAGTTTCAAGCAAATATCAATATATTATTCATTACTGTTACTTGCCTTGCCACCAGGACACGAGGACACGTATTGAGAAAGGGCCAAACGAGGACACAAGGACACGTATTGAGAAAGGGCCTACACGAGGACACGAGGACACGTATTGAGAAAGGGCCTACACGAGGACACGTATTGAGAAAGGGCCCAAACGAGGACACGAGGACAATTGAGAAAGGGCCAAACGAGGACACGGGGCCTACCGGACACGGGGACACGTATTGAGAAAGGCCTACGAGGACAGCTAATATTGACAAAAATTAAGAAAGGGCCTCATATTAATTGAGAAAGGGGCCAAACGAGGACCGAGGACACGTATTGAGAAAGGACACGAGAAAGGGCCCTAGGACACGTATTGAGAAAGAAAACGTAGGGCCTACGAGGACACAAGGACACGTGTTGTGAAAGGGCCTGCACGAGGACACACACGGGCCCACACGAGGACACGTATTGAGGAAGGGCCCACTGGACCGATGTGGACACTGCATGGACTGCACGTATTGAAAGTGGCCAAATGAGGACCGCGAGGACACGCGTGTTTAGAAAGGGCCAAACGAGGACACGAGGACACGCATATGTTTAAAGGGGCCACCACGAGGGACATCGACAAACCGGAGGACACGTATTGAGAAAGGGCCAAGTGAGGACACAAGGACATGTGTGAAAGGGCCTAAGCGAGGACACGTCTACATTGAGAAAGGGGCAGGACACGCGTGTGAAAGGGCCAAACGAGGACACGAGGACACGTATTGAGAAAGGGCCTACACGAGGACCACGAGGACTGCATGTGAGAAAGTGGGCCACCCGAGGACACGAGGACACGTCTGCATGTGAAAAGGGCCAAACGAGGACTGAGGACATGTGACACGAGGACACGTGTGTTTAACAGTGTGAGAAAGGGCCAAACGAGGACACGAGGACACGTATTGAGAAAGGGCCTACACGAGGACACGAGGACACGTATTGAGAAAGGGCCCACCCGAGGACACGAGGACACGTATTGAGAAAGGGCCTACACGGAGGACACGTGTATGAGACGTAGAGGCCCACGAGGACACGTACGAGGACACGAGATGGAGACACGAGTACACGGAACGTAACTCCAGGGCCCACCCGTGACACGAGGACAAAGGGCCAAACGAGGACACGGACACGTATTGAGAAGGGCCTACACGAGGACACGACACGTACGTATGAGAAAGGGCCTGCTAATTTCAGGACAAAGAGGACACGAGGACAGGACACGTATTGAGAAGGGCTCACGTATTGAAATAAAACGAGGACACGGGACGTATTGAAAGGGCCTACGAGATGAGGACACGTATTGAGAAAAACTCAACGTATTAGGACGGATTCAAATTAATGGAACCAAAAGGGACCCAAGACACGAGTGAGAAAGGGCAAACGGGCACGTATTGAAAGGGCTAAGGTTCAGCTAAGGTGTCTTGTAAATCTCAGTTTTCATATTAATGGAACCAAGTGACCCAAAGCAACGGGCAGAGCCTGGTTCATCTAGTGTCATAGACAACCAGTTACATTGTAAGAGGCAGCATAGCGCCGCATTGTGTGTCTGCATGTGTGTTTACAGTGTGTCTGCATGTGTGTTTACATTGTGTCTGCATGTGTTTTACATTGTGTGTCTGCATGTGTGTTTACATTGTGTGTCTGCATGTGTGTTTACAGTGTGTGTCTGCATGTGTACAAAGACCAACGACATTCAAAATAATAATCAAGGGCCGCGTTAACGCATATAAAATCATATATATATATATATATATATATATATATATATATATATATATATAACTTGATATATATATATATATATATATATATATATATATATATATATATATAGAACTTGATATATATATAGAATATATAAGAGCTTGATCGTGGCATCAAACCATTATTTCTTGAACAATGTGAACGATTATTTAATATTTCCATCCTTTTAAATCTCCCTACTATCGTTCTGTCATGTGACCAACACCCACTGGTTCCCAGTGGTTCCCAGTGGTGCCCAGTGGTTCCCAGTGGTTCCCAGTGGTGCCCAGTGGTTCCCAGTGGTTCCCAGTGGTGCCCTGTGGTGCCCAGTGGTTCCCAGTGGTGCCCAGTGGTGCCCAGTGGTTCCCAGTGGTGCCCAGTGGTTCCCAGTGGTGCCCAGTGGTTCCCAGTGGTTCCCAGTGGTGCCCAGTGGTTCCCAGTGGTTCCCAGTGGTTCCCAGAGGCCTCTGAGGCGTCTGAGATGCGATGTGAGCTGTGTACAGGACGTCCGTGTGCATCGGTGTCTCAGTGCACGTTAACGTGGGCCTTGAAGAACACAAGCTGACGTGTTTCCTCCGACGCTGAACACGAGAAGCGTCTCACACGGTGTGGAGCCACTGAGCAGCTCCGCGTTAGGAAGCACCGCTGTGTGCGTGTTCTCCGTGTTCTCCGTGTTCTCCGTGTTCTCCCACACGCGCGTTTCACGTTGAGTCGAAAAACTTAAAGGAAATCCTTGATCCCTTTCCTCGCCTCCTCAGCCGCTAGTCCCTCATGTCAGACTGAGGTTAGCCGTGACTAAGTCTGAAACAATCTTTGCTTTGGTTTTATAAGGAAGGGAGACCACTGTAATATAATATATAATATAATATATAATATATATATATATATATATTATATATATTATGAGCTCAATGTGCAATTTGAACTCATTTTGAAGCCGGTTTACTCTGTTGGATTCATATATATATTTTTTTTATTATTATTATATCCACAGACATCAATGAGGACGTGAAACAATCCGATGGAATTTGTCTTTTCGTGTCGGGGCATCAATGACGTGACGCAGTTTGGGTGGAGGTTGATGACAAAGACAAACAGAGAATTTAGCAAAATAAGCACCTGGTGCTTTCCTGTTGAATTTCTCTTAAATTAGTTCATAAAGCCTATAATTATTCATTAAAATAGAATGTGATCTGAGAGCAGTAGCTTTTATATTGTATTTTATATTTTATACCTGCAAGGACAATATTACACCAGCAGCCTTGAATAAACTGTTGGATTGACAGAGGTTCCTTCAGACGGGTCATTCATGGAGGATTTACATCAATCTGCATTCATTTGAATAAATAAACAGATCACTGCCTTTTAATTGTTAAAAAATATATATTTCAAGAGGACAATTTAGTAAAAAATGAAAATACTGCTCTAATGGGGGAAAAGGGATTTGATTAAATGCTCTGTCCTCGGGTCCCGGGTCCGTGTCCCGGGTCCGGGTCCCGGGTCCGTGTCCCGGGTCCGGGTCCCGGGTCCGTGTCCCGGGTCTAATTGAAACGTGTCTCCGGCTGCATGTGGTCGGTCACGGCGAGCTGCTCCGCTGCTTTAATCCGGACAGGACGGGCTGACAGGCGCGAGGCGTCTGTCTGCTGGAGCGACCCGGGATTAGATGTGAGCTGCTGACAGACCCCCCACCACCCCCATCACCCCCGAGGGAAGAGGAGACAGGAGGCAGCAAAGGGCCTCCGTCCATCCTCACACCTTCACCAGTTAGATTGTAAAGAGGTATTTGGAATAATAATAATATTAATAATAATATTAATAATAATAATAATAATAATAATAATATTAATATTAATAATAATAATAATAATGAATAAAGACTGAAGGGAGGTCCCGTTCATTACGACAACAACTCTGACGTGAACTTTGTCCTCGTTAAGTTGAAGGACGTGGTTGGTGAAGCTGTCTCGGCCCAGTAAGACATGTCCTGCGTGGTCCACCGCGCGCCAGGTCACCGTTTCACGCGCACGCGCACGACGTGCACGGTCAATAGTTGCGCGGAGCGCGAGCGAACGAACGAACCCTCGTGCGTAAAAGCCCCGCGCGTCTGTTACCTGCTGGTTTTTGCACAGGTCCGCCCACATGCTCGTGCCGTCGCCTCCGCGCATCAGGACGTGGTAGGTGAAGAAATAGATCCCCGGGATGGAGCACGTGAACTTGCCGGTGGTCGGGTCGTAGTGGTTCCCCAGATTGGTCACCACGTCGTCGAACTTGAGCACCTCGTAGCCCTCGTGCTGCTTCTTGAGTCCCGCGTAAAAGGCGATCTTGGGCACGGTGCTGTACGTGGCCGCGCTGATGGCCCCGGCAGCTGAGCTCGGTCCCCGCGGTCCCGGTAAGCCGGGTCTGCCTTTGTCTCCGGGCGGCCCCGCAGGACCGGGCGGCCCCGGTTCGCCGAGAGGACCCCTTGGACCCGCCCTACCCGGACGCCCCGGTACCCCTCTCGGACCTTGGATGAAAGTGGGCAAGGACTGCACGAGGCCGCCGTCTCCGGCCGCGTCCGCCGTGGCGGCGCTGGTCGGAGCCTTGGTGCCGTAGGGGTCGCACACCATCCTGCAGGTACCGAGCATCTCGTAGTGCGCCGCCGAGCCCGCCGAGTTCACCAGGACCGGGATGAGGATCACGAGAAGCAGAACCATGACGACTCCCAGGACCCCTGCTGCGACCAGCCGCTTCCTGCCGACCAGCCGCGTGAGCGCGGGGCGATCCTGGGGTCTTTTGGGTGGAATGGTGCTGGCCGGAGGAGACCCTCGCGCAGAAAGGTGGAGCGCGGCTCCGCTCGGCGGCGTCGGGAAGTTCGGAGCGCAACGGTCTCCTAAAAGTTCTGTGCCGGTCGGCGAAGGACCGGATTCAGCATCACTGAAGTCCAGACGCGGGGTCTGGACCCTCTTCTCATCCACGGGTCCCGAACCAGAGCTCTGTGCTGCAGCTGAATCCTGAAGGTGGATCCGCGAAAGCGTCTGTCCGCTATATATGAGAGAGAGGGGGAGAGGGGGAGAGAGGGGGGAGAGAGGGGGAGAGAGAGAGAGAGACCTCTAAAATGAAAACACTTCATCATTCACCGGTTCGGACCAGTAGTGAGACAGTGTGATGGTGGGTGATTCGTCTCCTGTATGATACACGCGTGAGTGACAGCGTGTTTAAGGCCTTAACAGCATCTCGATGTCATTTCAAGTCTAGAACACTTTACATTCTTGTCCTTAATGTCACTAAAGAAGAGTGAGAAGCAGATGAAGCCTGCAGCGAGGAACCTGGTCCTTCATACCGGGTCGGGGGGGGCTGAGGTGAATCTGGGGCCCGTCCTGGATCGGTCGCCTCACAGACTCACTGCCGCACACCGACAATGGACCGAACCTCCGGAGAACCCAGAGAGAACTTCCACTGTTCAGTGGTAACTGAAGGTCTCCTCATCGCTTGACCTCTTCGGTTTAACCATTACGTTCAGGACTGAGGGGACAATGATGTGGGCTCATTATTCTAAATGTTTAATAGAAATAAACCAAGAGTCCGTCTGTGTGTTTGGTTCTTTAGTAAAACAAGTATTTACACGACATGTTTCACATGAATCCAGCACATTAAATCTGTCATGACCTCCATAAATGACCATTTAATGTAAATACACGTGTTCTGCTGGTAGGAAGCGAACGTCTCCTTAAAGTGTCTCCCGACACAATACGTGGGAAAGAAACAGCGACGAGTCGACACACACAAAGGACCAAAGGACTTTTATTAAACTGAAATCAAACAATGAACAGATTAATGACGTGTTTTTATCTCTGTGATCAGGATGAATGAAAGTTATTTAGAAACACAATCAGCTTTATTTGCCACATGAATGCTGAAGCACACATGGACAAAGAGATGGTGATATATATACAAATACTAATAACAAAATACAATGTAGTACAATTACAGTACATGATCCTGGGCTTTGTCAAAGGAGATGAATCAAGCAGCTATTGAACATCCTCACAGTCCTTATCTGCTCCATTCATCTTCTTTTACAAAGCCCAGGATCATGCCCCATGTGACATCCTCTGTCCTGAAAGCCTCTGTGGGGAAAAGGAACCTCAGTGAGAACGTCAGAGGGTCCGTCTCCTGATGGACAGACGACGATGACGTCATGAGGACAGAATGAACAACGATGAACAACACATTCAGTCCATAAGACAGAGATGATTCAGATAATGTGAGTAGTAAGACACTGCAGGGACCATCACCCCCACATAGAACCACCACCACATAGAACCACCCCCACGTAGAACCACCACCACATAGAACCACCCCCACGTAGAACCACCACCACATAGATCCACCGTCACATAGAACCACCCCCACGTAGAACCACCACCACATAGAACCACCCCCACGTAGAACCACCATCACATAGACCCACCACCACGTAGAAACACCACCACATAGAACCACCCCCACGTAGAACCACCACCACATAGAACCACCCCCACGTAGAACCACCACCACATAGATCCACCGTCACATAGACCCACCACCACGTAGAAACACCACCACATAGAACCACCCCCACGTAGAACCACCATCACATAGACCCACCACCACGTAGAAACACCACCACATAGAACCACCCCCACGTAGAACCACCATCACATAGACCCACCACCACGTAGAAACACCACCACATAGAACCACCACCACATAGAACCACCATCACATAGACCCACCACCACGTAGAAACACCACCACATAGAACCACCACCACATAGAACCACCATCACATAGACCCACCACCACGTAGAAACACCACCACATAGAACCACCCCCACATAGAACCACCACCACATAGAACTACCATCACATAGAACCACCATCACATAGAACCACCACCACATAGAACCACCACCACATAGAACCACCCCCACGTAGAACCACCACCACATAGAACCACCCCCACGTAGAACCACCACCACATAGATCCACCGTCACATAGAACCACCCCCACGTAGAACCACCACCACATAGAACCACCCCCACGTAGAACCACCATCACATAGACCCACCACCACGTAGAAACACCACCACATAGAACCACCCCCACGTAGAACCACCACCACATAGAACCACCCCCACGTAGAACCACCACCACATAGATCCACCGTCACATAGACCCACCACCACGTAGAAACACCACCACATAGAACCACCCCCACGTAGAACCACCATCACATAGACCAACCACCACGTAGAAACACCACCACATAGAACCACCCCCACGTAGAACCACCATCACATAGACCCACCACCACGTAGAAACACCACCACATAGAACCACCACCACATAGAACCACCATCACATAGACCCACCACCACGTAGAAACACCACCACATAGAACCACCACCACATAGAACCACCATCACATAGACCCACCACCACGTAGAAACACCACCACATAGAACCACCCCCACATAGAACCACCACCACATAGAACTACCATCACATAGAACCACCATCACATAGAACCACCACCACATAGAACCACCATCACATAGAACTACCACCACATAGAACCACCATCACATAGAACCACCATCAGATAGAACCACCGTCACATAGATCCACGTCACATAGAACCACCACCACATAGAACCACCATCACATAGAAACACCATCACATAGAAACACCACCACATAGATCCACCATCACATAGAACCTCCATCATAGAACCACCATCACATAGAACCTCCATCATAGAACCACCATCACATAGAACCTCCATCAGATAGAACCACTGTCAGATAGAACCACCGTCAGATAGAACCACTGTCAGATAGAACCACTGTCAGATAGAACCACCATCACATAGAACCTCCATCAGATAGAACCACCATCAGATAGAACCACTGTCAGATAGAACCACTGTCAGATAGAACCACCATCAGATAGAACCACCATCAGATAGAACCACCATCAGATAGAAGGCGAGGGTGAGAAAGCACAAAAGCTCCGGGCAAGAAGCTGAATTAGTGATTAAAGAAAAGTGAATTATTATAGAGTGAGAGAGGAGCTCGACGTTTCCTAAAAGGTTTCTTGGTAGTCTAAGCCTGAGCCAGCCCTAACTAACTAACTAACTAACTAACTAACTAACCATGAGCGATATCCAGCGAGGTCAAAAGTCTTCACATTCATTAAGTATAGATACTTGGGTTTAAAAAGACTTCTGTACATACTGTCTTTGCACTTTGGATTTTAGTTTTGGTTCTAATTATTATAACCGTGTCAAAACGGACTCTAACAACAGTAATAATACTGACAACAAGCTCAGAGCTCCAACCGGAGACTGCATCAAGTCTTTGAAACCTTTGGTTGTAACTGTGTCGCTCTTCCTCCTGCAGGCAGCTCTGCGTGCTCGCGCTTTGTGGACTGATGACAAGAGTTCAGCAGAGCCTTGACACCAGCAGGGACGTGCCAGCGGTCCACGGAGCCCCGGCGCCGAACAGTCGTTTGTCTTGTGGATCAGTGAGCCGTCGTATTGATGCCGCTAAAATCAAAGCAACGTCGGCGCCTCGGCTTCATTACGCCTCCAAATGTCCTCGCAGAGAGAGGCCCTGAGAATGAGCTGTGGAGGTAAGAGAGCATCACTTCATTGGCACTACACTCAATATCGGCACACGGATGATTAATGGGGGGGGGGGAGTTATAGGAAGCTCAGAGGGGAGGGAAAGTGGGCAAATTGATAGCAAAAGAAATCATGAAAACTTTTATTCACACAGCACTTTTCAGTATTCTCGCGCACGGAGACGTCCTCTACACTGCTCACAAAATGCTATTCTGATCTCTGACAAACAACAACAGGGGGCCTGTCCTCCACACCGAACGTCTGGCGGTGTTTTTCGGGTCATGCAGCGTGAATGCTTTGGTCAGAGTAGGGATTCCAACGCGGCGATGCCTCAGAGCTAACGCCGCTAACTACAGGTCACAGGATGACCACGTGTTTGACGGACAGGGAGCCAGAGGGCGGGTGCTACGATCCCTCCACCCTGCCGTTGGTTGGCTCGGCGTATGTCAGCAGGGGGGCTCACGTGCACTACCGTACACACTCACATGCACAGAGACCCTAGTTGGCTGCTGCTGTATGAATGGTGCACATTGCTGCTGTGGTGGGTGGGGTGCTCCCTCCTCCGCCTGTGTCACCGCCCTCATTAAAGGGGCACCGTGCGCCCCCCTTAGACAATCAAGCCGCCCTCACACACAAGCCACCTATAAATCACCTGGTGAAAATCAATGGGCTTTAGTTAGCTTGGGACTCATTGTGTCCTTGCAAAGGTGTGAGATGAATCGAGATGAAGTCAGAACAAAACAGGAACAACACACACAAAAACAGGAACAACATCCATGAAAACAGGAATAACATCCACAAAAACAGGAACAACATCCACAAAAACAGGAACAACATCCACAAAAACAGGAACAACATCCACAAAAACAGGAACAACATCCACCCAAACAGGAACAGCATGCACCCAAACAGGAACAACATGCACCCAAACAGGAACAACATCCACGAAAACAGGAACAACATCCACCCAAACAGGAACAACATCCACCCAAACAGGAACAGCATGCACCCAAACAGGAACAACATCCATGAAAGCAGGAACAACATCCACCCAAACATGCACCCAAACAGGAACAACATACACCCAAATATGCACCCAATCAGGAACAACATACACCCAAACATGCACCCAAACAGGAACAACATCCACCCAAATATGCACCCAAACAGGAACAACATACACCCAAATATGCACCCAATCAGGAACAACATACACCCAAACATGCACCCAAACAGGAACAACATCCACCCAAATATGCACCCAATCAGGAACAACATCCACCCAAACATGCACCCAAACAGGAACAACATCCACCCAAATATGCACCCAATCAGGAACAACATACACCCAAACATGCACCCAAACAGGAACAACATCCACCCAACAACAACATCCACGAAAACAGGAACAACATGCACCAAAACAGGAACAACATCCACCCAAACAGGAACAACATGCACCCAAACAGGAACAACATGCACCCAAACAGGAACAACATCCACCCAAACAGGAACAACATCCACCCAAAGGGCCGCTGGAGAAGCAGGACTCTGGTTGGACTGAGCTTCATGGTCGATGACCCGTGTTTATTCTGGAACAAAGCCCAGTGCAGCCACAGAGGGAACTAATCACAGATGTGGTTAAAGCACTAACTGGAGCCCCCGCAGAGACCCCCCACATCTCAGTCCTGTTTCTATAAGTCATAATGAAATATATGTGTATTTTGACGTAATTCTGCTATTGTGTCCATTGAGCATGAATACCTCGAGGTGTCGGCTGAGGCCGGAACCTCCTCCCCTGCAAAGCCCCCACCTGACTTCCTGTTCCTGCCCTACGAGGAATCCTCACCCACGTCTTCAGATGGCTGAGGGCTCTTCTGCTGGTTCGTAAAGGCATCGGTGAACAAACCTCGAGTTAAAGATGAAATGATCACACACAAACCTGTAAATCAGCATCACATGGAAAGAAGCTGGACAACCAGAAGAGACACAAACTGCAAAAAGCCTTTATTCCTCTTTTAGTCCCTGAAGTGAATGCATCTCACCTACTGGTGTTTAAATGACATAACAACCCAATTGATAGAATACATGAATAAAGTGTGTGTCCCTCTGAGACAAAGGGCCGTTTGTCCACCTGTACACCCTGAAGACACGTTACATTAGAAAAAGAAGTTATTCAGGTGGAGTTTATGTCACTACTTATATCGTGAAATACAAAACTACTCGTTCCTCCTCACTGAGAGCAAAACACTCGACTAGATCTCCACTCTTTGCTGTCCTGCTCCTAAATGGTGGAAGGAGGTCTCTGAAGACATCAGGACCACAGAGAGCCTTCACATCTTCAGACTAAAGACACACCTCTTCAGACTCTACCTCCACTAACACACTAACTGTAGCACTTACATTGGACTTGTAACGTCACTCATCTATAGCAAATTGCTTAGAGGAAATTGCACGTTCTTGTTTCTTGTTCTCCTGAGTTCCCGTCCGCTAAATGACATGTAATGTGAAATGAACGATAGAGACGACATTTCTCTCATTGTTTTATTAAAACATAGTTTTATTGAAGCGTGAACGGTGCCTGTGATAAAAGCTCTGTGCATTTTAAAGGGTTACATCAGCTGAAATGTGATGGACACTTGGCAAAGACAATGTGGAATGAGGCGGCGCGGCAGGAGACACCGTGTGTTTGTAGGAGTACGTACGGTCACAAAGGGTCTTCTGACAAAACATGAACCAACCTGCCGGTTTGTGAAACCGTTAAGGAAGCGAGTGATTGCTGCTGAATCAGCAGAGACGGAGCAGAGATGGAGACGTGCTGCTGGATTCAGATACAGAGCAGTAAGACTGGACTCTAAACATCTGCCTCTGGCGTGGCAGCATTGTGAGGACCCTCATCGGTCATCTGGGCTCGCTGTGAGGAGCATCGCGACCATCTGCGTCTGAATGAGGTTCCACGCGTTTCCAATAGTTACACACATGGCTGGAGTACTAGAGCAACAAAACGAGCAGCACGCGGATGCAAACATGCAGCTCTGCACAGGAACACGCGTCACACATTTCTTTGGAATACAAAATGTTTTTGTTATATAAAACCGAGCGGGGGGGAAGGCACATGCAGTGAAGCAGCTCAGTGAGCAGCTCTCCTCTTCACTTGTTCTTGGCGGCCAGAGGTTTGCGGCTGATCTTCTTACTCTTGTCGTTGCTCTTCTTCGGTGGTTCTGGGTTGGCCTGCATGTGTCTGCCGTAGAGACTGGGGAGGGAGAGGGGGGAGGGGGAGAGGGGGGAGAGGGGGAGAGAGGGAGAGGAGAGTTTTCTGTCACCGATGTAAAAGTAAAACTTTGAATTCATTGGACGTCTGTTCAATCTAAACCAGGGGTCCCAACCCGTGGGCCGTGGACCGGTAACGGGCCGCAGCACAGAAAGGACAAACATACGTGTTTTTTTGTGGAGAGTGTTTTGTTTTGAAAAAGACGGATTCTCTCCAGACGTCGTCGCTCGTACCTCTGCACAGGGTTACCAAGCGTTTCTTTCACCTTATACAATTGGCCACTACGGAAGCTCCGCCCCCAGCGGACACAGAGCCCTTCCCTCTGCGTGTTGTCAGCCAAGCTTCTCCTCGCTTTGCTCAAATAGCCGGGATTCCAACGTAGGATACAGAGCAACAACAAAGCATTTCTAAAGAATGTCACTTTCAAGTCAACCAGATTGCTCCGTTAGAAAAGAATAATAATAATAAAATGTACAACCATCTTGTTAGAACAATGAAAAACATACATATTTGGCAGTAGTAGTTTATTGTGGCTGAAATTTGAATTGAAATCTTTCAAGGATAATAATGATGTGTATGAGCGCTCTCAGCCTGATGCTACTCCACCCTCAGGGTGGTTCTGTGGATGTGATGAAGGTTGTGAGGTGGTGACACATGCGTGTGTCAACCACCACATCACACGCTTCTCTGCAGACCAGCTCCACACACGGAAGATTTTTAAGTTGGACCGAACTTACTAATTGGGTTCAGTTAGTGGCCGTGTGGGTACCTGGTACCTGCGCCAGATTGGCTGAGTAGCAGTAAGGGGGCGGGGCTTAGCAACATGTGAATTGCACCTCCGCCCTGCTGCACCTGCACCGCACAGATGTTAGATGGAGGAAAACTCATTTACGTGCCTTCCAGAAGTACAGAGACGCACACGCAGGTCAGGACGGAGGCCAGTTGATCTCTTGGATCTCGCAGTGGCATCGGGTACCTCTGCTGCTCCTCCCGGCAGCTTATTTCCCAGAATGCTCTTCCCAGACGATGTCCGTATTTTTATGTGTAAATAGATACCACCACATGACATCATTCACAGCCTGATGGGAGGAGCCTCCACGCAGGGACACCTGTCCGTCAGCAGCTCCCCGTCCACGCAGGGACACCTGTCCGTCAGCAGCTCCCCGTCCACGCAGGGACACCTGTCCGTCAGCAGCTCCCCGTCCACGCAGGGACACCTGTCCGTCAGCAGCTCCCCGTCCACACAGGGACACCTGTCCGTCAGCAGCTCCCCGTCCACACAGGGACACCTGTCCGTCAGTAGCTCCCCTCCACACAGGGACACCTGTCCGTCAGTAGCTCCCCTCCACACAGGGACACCTGTCCGTCAGTAGCTCCCGTCCACACGGCGTCGTCCAGTGGGAGCAATCTGAGGGCACGTGTCTTGCCAAGGGCACGCGGACTTTAGCAGAGCTGGCATTCCAACACCGATCCTCTGCTCCTGTCCCAGATCGGGGGATGGGGGGGATGGACGGACGGACGGACACAGACTTCTGTCCAGAGGGCAGAAGCCGGCGGTCTCATGTCCAGAGGACAGAGCTGGCGGTCTCATGTCCAGCGGACAGAAGCCGGCGGTCTCATGTCCAGCGGACAGAAGCCGGCGGTCTCATGTCCAGAGGACAGAGCTGGCGGTCTCATGTCCAGCGGACAGAAGCCGGCGGTCTCATGTCCAGAGGACAGAAGCCGGCGGTCTCATGTCCAGAGGACAGAAGCCGGCGGTCTCATGTCCAGAGGACAGAAGCCGGCGGTCTCAAGTCCAGAGGACAGAAGCCGATCTCATGCCCAGAGGACAGAAGCTGGCGGTCTCATGCCCAGAGGACAGAAGCTGGCGGTCTCATGTCCAGAGGACAGCGGTCTCGTGTCCAGAGGACAGAAGCTGGTGGTCTCATGTCCAGAGGACAGCGGTCTCGTGTCCAGAGGACAGCGGTCTCGTGTCCAGAGGACAGAGCTGGCGGTCTCATGTCCAGAGGACAGAGCTGGCGGTCTCATGTCCAGAGGACAGAGCTGGCGGTCTCATGTCCAGCGGACAGAAGCCGGCGGTCTCATGTCCAGCGGACAGAAGCCGGGCGGTCTCATGTCCAGAGGACAGAGCTGGCGGTCTCATGTCCAGCGGACAGAAGCCGGCGGTCTCATGTCCAGAGGACAGAAGCCGGCGGTCTCATGTCCAGAGGACAGAAGCCGGCGGTCTCATGTCCAGAGGACAGAAGCCGGCGGTCTCAAGTCCAGAGGACAGAAGCCGGCGGTCTCATGCCCAGAGGACAGAAGCTGGCGGTCTCATGCCCAGAGGACAGAAGCTGGCGGTCTCATGTCCAGAGGACAGCGGTCTCGTGTCCAGAGGACAGAAGCTGGTGGTCTCATGTCCAGAGGACAGCGGTCTCGTGTCCAGAGGACAGCGGTCTCGTGTCCAGAGGACAGAGCTGGCGGTCTCATGTCCAGAGGACAGAGCTGGCGGTCTCATGTCCAGAGGACAGAGCTGGCGGTCTCATGTCCAGAGGACAGAGCTGGCGGTCTCATGTCCAGAGGACAGAGCTGGCGGTCTCATGTCCAGAGGACAGAAGCTGGTGGTCTCATGTCCAGAGGACAGCGGTCTCATGTCCAGAGGACAGAGCTGGCGGTCTCGTGTCCAGAGGACAGAGCTGGCGGTCTCGTGTCCAGAGGACAGCGGTCTCGTGTCCAGAGGACAGAAGCCGGCGGTCTCATGTCCAGCGGACAGAAGCCGGCGGTCTCATGTCCAGAGGACAGAGCTGGCGGTCTCGTGTCCAGAGGACAGAGCTGGCGGTTGGAGCAGGACGGTGGTGGCCGTGATGATGGCGCACGCTCCGGTTTAAAAGCGAGGACATGCAGCAGTCGATGAGCTGTCAGGAGGAGCTCGTTGAGATAATTGTGGGTTCCCGGCGCTGATGGATGAGGAGCGCAGGAGGCCGAGGAGGGAGGAGGTGAAAGATCAGTCAGGGTGTCATAAAGCAGCAAAACAAATCAATGTGGACGGGGAAGAATAAAGCGGCCGGCCGATGATGGAGCGTTCACTCAAGAGTCAATGTTTATTCATCATTTGCAATCGTTTACGTGGCGGCCGGCGTGCCGAGTGTGCGCTGCCGTTAATCTGACAGATGAGCGGACAGCGAGGACGGAAGGCTGAGGACCATGTGACCCAGAGGAGAGACGCTGGGCGGCTTCTCGTCCACCGCTGGTTTCCTCGGCTGTTGTGAGTCGTCTTCATCCCACTAGCAAGATAAGGTAGGACGTCGTAGTCCTTCTCTTCCCTCCCTCTGTGTGCTGGAGAGGCCAGAGCTCAACCAGCCACAACCAGCGCAGACAGGCAGGCCAAACCATGACAGAACCCCCTTCATTATGCTTTCATACAGCCACGCAGAGCGCGAGCACCAGCCCAAGTTCAACCTAAAGATTTACCATGTGTGTGTGTGTCTGGTTAAGGCCAATTAAACGCAGAGCAGCGAATGGATTCAGTATCCCGATGTGTCTTTGTGGAGCTCTGCTATTCCACACGGCTTAATTAATCATGGAAAAGTTCTGTGTGTGCAGAGGAGGAAAGTTGCTATTTGTGTGTTACAGAGTACAATAAGCGCACGTGTGCGTGCATGTGTGATAAATGTGAAAGGGAGGCCAGAGGCCATTGATCTGATGGGCGGCCTTCCTCGTCCTCACCGGAGACGCACAGCAATTCAGCTTCAGGGAGGAGAGATCCCAGTATGCAAGTCCACATAAATAACCACTTCACCAGGGAATAGACGGGGCCGACGGGGAGAGGGGACCACTCGCAGCCCCCCCAGCTATGCGCTGGTCTGCCCCCGGACCCCAATGGACCCCACATCCATGCACAGCAGAGACAGGCGAGCTGGAGAAGGACTCGCAGGACAATCAGACGGACGGCAGTTATGGATGTAACAACCCCCCCTGAACGCCACACTGCGCTTGGTACTGGCGAGTGTGGCGCACATGCGCCATCAGCTTCACTAACAGTATGTGCCTCATGAAGTCTTTAGTTATTCCCTCCCGTTGATCACACTGCAGGGGTCAACAGAAGCACGTTGATCCGTGGGCTGCCAGCGAGCGGTGCCGTCGACACCCTTCAGACGCGTAAACCCAAAGGATTATGTCACAGTTTGATGCGTTCCTTGTTTTTGTGCCACTGGCTTTAGATCCGTTCCTCCCCACCATGTGTTCTCTGTGAAACGCTGGTCTTGATAAAAAGGGCCATTGGAATCATTGAGGAGGAAGCTGTGAGCTGCTGACCACACTGAATAAGTTAACGCATTCATTAAACATGGCCGGCCGTGGAGCGTGTGTTGACAGTTTCTTTTAAAGTTGGAAATGAACATGCAGACGAACCGTGGGGGGCTGTGTTGGCTTGGGAGGGGCTCCATCATGCTTCTCAACATGCCGCTCTTCAAACTCACATGAACTGAAGGAGAACAGAACTGCCGAAAGGTAGCGAATTCATTTTGAATCCTTTTCCCCCTGTGATTCTACAAAGGGAATCTAGTTCACAGTCGCTGCACGGTAAATCCCTCAGTGCTGGACCCCCCCTCTAACACGCCACCTGATGCTGAACATGGATTATTGAGCAAGAAACCGGCAGCTACTGTGGCAGCTACCGGCAGCTAGTGTGGCAGCTAGTGTGGCAGCTACCGGCAGCTAGTGTGGCAGCTAGTGTGGCAGCTAGGGGCAGCTACCGGCAGCTAGTGTGGCAGCTACCGGCAGTTAGTGTGGCAGCTAGTGTGGCAGCTAGGGGCAGCTAGTGTGGCAGCTAGGGGCAGCTACCGGCAGCTAGTGTGGCAGCTAGTGTGGCAGCTAGGGGCAGCTAGTGTGGCAGCTACCGGCAGTTAGTGTGGCAGCTACCGGCAGTGTGGGCAGCTAGTGGTGGCTAGGGGCAGCTAGTGTGGCAGCTAGGGGCAGCTACCGGCAGCTAGTGTGGCAGCTACCTACCGGCAGCTAGTGTGGCAGCTAGTGTGGCAGCTACCGGCAGCTAGGGGCAGCTACCGGCTTAGCATGTGTGAAAACAACAATGGCTGCTGCAGGTTAGCATAAAAGCTGCACAACATCTCTGCTATCACAACAGGGAATACTCCTAAGAAGGAAACGCAAAGAACGACAACGGCTTACGACACTTTTGCTCTTCTCCCAACTGGCTTTGTTAAGGCTTTGATTGACAGAATCAATCCGGTCAGTTCATCCAATCACCTGCCGGGTGAACCGCCGGTGCTTTTGGAAAAGTGCCCGTCCTTTTTTAAGCTGTTTTAAGTGACAGCTTGTCACACGGTTCTGTGTAGCAAACCAAGTGGGAGGTCAGGTGACCAACAGCCCTATTTGCTGTTGTGTCTACAATCCAAGGGGTTTAATAAGTGAGAGAAGGTGGGAGAAGAGGACCCCGGGGCTGTGAATCTAATTAGACAGGAATGGGTTGAGAATGACATCCAGTGAGACGGACACAAATGTCTCCATGTCGCTGACAGGATGCTGTAGTGCGGAAGGAGACTAGTCTTTGTTGGGGAACAGCGGCTAGCAACACTCGTTAAACCAATTCGTTAAACACACCAACCATGTGACGCTGCTCGGCCAATCAGAGGGAGCGAGAACGAGCAGTCGGAGAATACGACGGCCCTCATAGAGAGGAGGGATAGAGCGGGATCAACTGCCTGCTCCTTAACGACAGCAGACCGCCGCCTAGGACGCCGTCCCCCACCACTCGTGTTCAGTCTGCACAACGTGGCCGTCCAATCGGTGGCTTGGAAACCGGCCCTGATCTCCTGATCTCACCTCCATGCTGACCCACATGCCCACACAGGAGGTCCAAGGCATGGTTCCGCTTTTGTCGGAGGAAATGCGTAAATATGACGCTTCTACGAGCCGTCATTGGCGGGTTGGATTCACGGAGGGAGATCGCCGCTAACGCCGGCTTGCCGGTCGAGAGGAACAAAGTTGTGGAGGAAAATACGGGACAAATGTGTCCGCGATGAAAAGTAGGAGTCTGTGATAACCCCAAAGGACCCGAGTGCCAGACTGAGGCCTTCGTGGTGTCCTTCAGATGGTCTCTGGAGGTCCTGCTCCTCCCTCCATCGTAGTGGAGACTGCGGCCATGTTCCTGTCTGCCGACGCTCGCAGGAGAGAACGCAGAAAAACACAATTTCTCTACCGAGGAGAACTGTTGTTATTTCGTCCACATTCCAGATCCATCGCTTCCAGCTCGACAGAAGCTGCAGGTGCAAACAGATGTGCGTGTGTGTGTGTGTGTGTGTGTGTGTGTGTTCACAGAGCTAGAAGATCAAGGACATGTAGACAGGTGTAAATGAAGCCAAGGAGGATCTATTTGGGACTCAACACCTAAAGGAGAGCTGCTGCCAGCTGTCTGCGCGTCTTTCTCCCCTCAGGCGTCCTCACGGGGGTCTGACCCCCCGTCAAGACATTACAGCTGGAGACAAGACATCAGTTAATGACTGGAGCAGTTATTGCTGAGCTAGTCTGTATGTACCAATGACCCAGTGTTTACTCACATGTAATAGAAATATATATATATATATATATATATATATATAATGTGTGTATATAATTACATGTGTCTAATCACATGTAATATATATATATATATTATATGTGATTAGACACATAATTAGATGTGTCTAATCGCATGTAATATAATATATATATATGTGTGTGGCAAAGGGTTGGCGGTTCCATCCCCTCCGCGCTAGTCTGCCCTTGGGCAAGACACTTCACCCCACGTAGCTCCTGAATGTCCCGATGGACAGGTGTCTCTGTGTGGTAGCTCCTCCCACCCGGGTGGGGATGGGTGATGACAGGTGGTGCTAAAGACAAGCACGTACAGTCCCTTCAGCTTTTACTATTGACCAGACGTCTACTAGCTGTCCTTCATCCGGCCTGAGGACTGTGGAGAGCAGGGTGAGGACAGGGTGAGGACAGGGGACAGACAGGGTGAGGACGGATTTATATTGTGCTGTTCGTCAATAAATGACATAAATGAACAAAAAACGTCAAGCGACTGAAATAAAGAGAAGAGTAGATGGTCGGTGAGGACGGTGAGCAAGGACACGCATGCGCCCGGAGCTCAACATGCTTCCTCCATGTGGCTCCAATGGGCCGCGCTGCGCCCCAGAGGGGCCCGGCTCACCGGATCAGACCAGCCAGACGTATGCGCGGTGCCTCCAGTCAGCCTGAGGTTCTGCCTGTACGAGTCACACAGGAGAATCAGACCAAGGAGCAGCTCTGCTCCAACAGGTGAGCAAGGACAGCAGCCGCCGCAGGGTGGAGGTGCACCACAGCTGCAATCAGCCCGCGGGGGGGCGGCCTCCTCTGGGGGGACACGAGGGACCAGAGACAAAGAGGCCTGCAGACGGCTGATGGACGCATCACGCATGAGCTGCTGTACGACACACACACACACACACACACACACACACACACAGCAGCGTGACGCATTCACAACAGAGAATTAGTAGCATCCTCTCAATCTTCTCAGGGGAACCTCCTGCACGTTCTTCAGGGTTCAGCGCCGCTCAGTGAAAAGGCCGCTGGCTGAAGCCTTCAGCTCGTGTGTCTCACAGCGAGGGGGCGCTAGATCTCAGCAGTCGTGTCCCTCATCAAACCAATCAGAGCAGATCATATGCAGCGCGGAGACACCATGAGGGAGGTCTTCAGCGGACTGTCTACTGGTGTCCTTCCATTGGCTGGATCACAGGTTGAAGGTCAGAGGGGGGGGCCTTCACGGTGACGGTCGCATGGGACACGCGTGTGATGGAACGCGGCGGACGGTTGGAGTCGGCGCTACTTACTACTTGTATGTCTCCGAGCGGACGTATTCAAAGACGTGGGAGACGCCCAGCTGGAACTGGTCTGCGATGGGAGTGACCCAGGGGTTGTTCTCGGCCTTGAACACCTGCTTGGGGCCCGTCAGGTCCAGGTTACCTGCACACACACACACACACGTCATGGTACTTTTAGAAGATCCAACCAGGAACATCCTCCACTCGGGGTGGTCTTAAGGTCTCGTATGACAGCAGGAGACACCGAGGGACATGAACTCCTTCCTACTATTCTATTCATTACTGCAGCCGGCCCCTGTGTGTGTGTGTGTGTGTGTGTGTGTGTGTGTGTGTGTGTGTGTGTGGGGGGGGCAGTACCTAGCTCGGGGGGCAGGACGGTCAGCCGGTTGCCCTGGATGTGAAGCTCTTTGAGTTGAGCCAAGTCCCCGATGTCTTTAGGCAGCGAGATGAGGTCGTTGTCCCTCAGACTCAGCTGGACATGAGGAGGGAAGAAGACAACAGCACATGTGTGGGGGGAGGACACGTCCGTGTCTCCTATGGGCCTGGACCTCCTGGTAGGGTCACGGGGGGCGGTGGACTTACTATCTGAAGCTTGGCCAGCTTCCCGATGTCGGCGGGCAGAGCCTCGAAGTCGTTGTCGCTCAGATAGAGAGCGCGAAGAGTCGCTGCAAACAAGCAGAGCGTTACAGCGCCGCTGGGGGGCGGGG
This sequence comes from Gasterosteus nipponicus, assembly GCA_014132575.2. Taxonomy (NCBI): domain Eukaryota; kingdom Metazoa; phylum Chordata; class Actinopteri; order Perciformes; family Gasterosteidae; genus Gasterosteus; species Gasterosteus nipponicus. The sequence continues at coordinate 16,711 of BMAF01002888.1, read as the reverse complement.
GGGGGATCAGAATCATTACTCACTGAGGTAGAAGAAGTTCCCAGGGAGGGAGTTCTGGTTCAGGTTGTTGTAGGTCAGGTCCAGAACTTCCAGAGCGGGTAAAGAACCAAATCCTCTGGGCAAGCCGCTGAGACGGTTCATCCTGTCCTCACACACACACACACGCACACACACACACACACACACACACACACACACACACACACACACACACACACACACACCAGAATATTTACACAAGATGTACAACCATCTTCTTTGAGGTGACCTTGGGCAGCAGCTCGTGACTAACGCTGCGCCGCTACCAGGAGGTCAGGGAGCACGCGACGCTGTACCCAATAGCACGCGACGCTGTACCCAATAGACGCTGTACCCAATAGACGCTGTGCCCAATAGACGCTGTGCCCAATAGCACGCTGTGCCCAATAGCACGCTGTGCCCAATAGCACGCTGTACCCAATAGCACGCGACGCTGTACCCAATAGACGCTGTACCCAATAGACGCTGTACCCAATAGACGCTGTGCCCAATAGACGCTGTGCCCAATAGCACGCTGTGCCCAATAGCACGCTGTGCCCAATAGCACGCTGTGCCCAATAGCACGCTGTGCCCAATAGCACGCGACGCTGTACCCAATAGCACGCGACGCTGTACCCAATAGCACGCGACGCTGTACCCAATAGCACGCGACGCTGTGCCCAATAGCACGCGACGCTGTACCCAATAGACGCTGTACCCAATAGACGCTGTACCCAAAAGCACGCAACGCTGTACCCAATAGACGCTGTACCCAATAGACGCTGTACCCAATAGACGCTGTACCCAAAAGCACGTGACGCTGTACCCAATAGACGCTGTGCCCAATAGACGCTGTACCCAATAGCACCCAATAGACGCTGTACCCAAAGCAGACGCTGTACCCAAGAGCACACGACGCTGTGCCCAATAGACGCTGTACCCAATAGCACGCGACGCTGTACCCAATAGACGCTGTACCCAATAGCACGCGACGCTGTGCCCAATAGACGCTGTACCCAATAGCACGCGACGCTGTACCCAATAGACGCTGTACCCAATAGCACGCGACGCTGTGCCCAATAGACGCTGTACCCAATAGCACGCTGTACCCAATAGACGCTGTACCCAATAGACGCTGTACCCAATAGACGCTGTACCCAATAGCACACGACGCTGTGCCCAATAGACGCTGTACCCAATAGCACGCGACGCTGTACCCAATAGCACGCGACGCTGTACCCAATAGCACACGACGCTGTGCCCAATAGACGCTGTACCCAATAGCACGCGACGCTGTACCCAATAGACGCTGTACCCAATAGCACGCGACGCTGTACCCAATAGACGCTGTACCCAATAGCACGCGACGCTGTACCCAAAAGCACGCGACGCTGTACCCAATAGACGCTGTACCCAATAGACGCTGTACCCAATAGCACGCGACGCCGACCCACAGACGCTGTACCCAATAGCACGCGACGCTGTACCCAATAGACGCTGTACCCAATAGCACGCAAAAGCACGACGCTGTACCCAATAGACGCTGTACCCACAGACGCTGTACCCAAAAGCACGTGACGCTGTACCCAATAGACGCTGTACCCAATAGACGCTGTACCCAATAGCACGCGACGCTGTACCCAATAGACGCTGTACCCAATAGACGCTGTACCCAAAAGCACGCGACGCTGTACCCAATAGACGCTGTACCCAATAGACGCTGTACCCAATAGCACGCGACGCTGTACCCAATAGACGCTGTACCCAATAGCACACGACGCTGTGCCCAATAGACGCTGTACCCAATAGCACACGACGCTGTGCCCAATAGACGCTGTACCCAATAGCACGCGACGCTGTACCCAATAGACGCTGTACCCAATAGCACGCGACGCTGTACCCAATAGCACGCGACGCTGTGCCCAATAGACGCTGTACCCAATAGACGCTGTACCCAATAGACGCTGTGCCCAATAGCACACGACGCTGGAGGATCTTCTCCGAACCCTTTTTATGGTCATTCGTATCCTGCTAACATGTGTTAGGGTGCTTCAGTTATTACTACCATAGGTTCACACTAGTGCCCTGCTGGTGTCCTCCTGTTGGTGGACATCATGAGTGTGTACCAGAGACACCATGCGTGTGTCCACACATGGAAGACAGACTATTCTACTCCAACTCTGTGTGTTGGACAAATGACATTAAGCCCCCACAAGGTTGCGCACACACACACACACACACAGGAAGAATAAACAGGATGGAAAGTGAATGCGCGGGCTGAATAGCAGTGTGAGGCTTACACCCTCAGACCATGTTTGTCTGTCAACACACAGCCGGCTGCCCTCCTAATCCTCACGTCTCCACACACACACACACACACACACACACACACACACACACACACACACACAACAGCTGGGCAACGGAACCTCCACCAGCTGCTCGTCACACACACACACTTTTCAAGATGCTTTGAAGACTAAAGATGACACAACAATGCCGGAGGAAGGAGGTGGGATACGTAATGTGAACACAGTGGGATTAACGCTGTGGACCTCAGGGACAAAGAACCGCCCAGAGGAACCGGTTCAGGTTCCCCAATGCGTGTGTGTGTGTGTGTGTGTGTGTGTGTGTGCGTGTGAGGGAACCAACCCGAGGTTGAGGTGTTTCAGCTTCTGCAGACTGCTGATCTGAGTGGGCAGCTCTTCAATCTGGTTGTTGAACATGTTCAGAACCTCCAGGTTCTTCAGCTCAGACACGTTAGGAGGCACCGCTGTAGGACACACAGAGGAGAACATCATCCAAAAGGAGGAGAGCTACATCAGCTACACCCGAGGACACCCGACCGGGCCGATGTCCTTCTACTCAGAGCAGCGGGTGGGACTCTGTGTGCATATGTATATATATAAATGTATATAAATATATATATTATAAAGATATATATATATGTATATATATATGAATCTCACTGTCCCCCACAGGTCAATCCACGCAGCAGCACCACCTCCTGTCCAGTGTGTAGTGCACCACCTGAGGGGATTTCCACGCGGAGGCCTGCGGGTGAGTGGCCTGCTCAGGGCGGACATTGGGACTACGTCCTACATGTGGTTGTACATCCTGCTGACTGACGGACTGAAGGGTCACCGGGATGCTGCAGGAGACTCCAACGATGTGGTCTGTGTCTAATCATCTCCAGCAGCAGATCAGGAAACGCGTCACAGAGTTTTTGCTCCCGGTGGGGATCAGGAAGTGTGCAGCAGGAATGACACTACATCCCTGGTAGCACGTTTAGTATTAGTATCACAGAAGAGCTTCCAGTCGTCTGTGTGTGTTGTGACCTCTGCTGGTCACCATGAACCACCAACATGTGCATAAACTGGGACTGTACGACACACATACAACTTTACCCGTAGAATTATTTCAATATAAATATTTTTAATTTACTAATCATTTTAAAAGCCTTCTGGGAAAATGACAAAGTGAAAGCTTCCTATGTTCTGACGGTATATAAGGTGTATATATATATATATATATATACACCTTGTGAAGCTTGCTAAAGCACTCATGAGACCACGAGGCACAGAATTCTAGGAACTCGTTGAGACGGGAATGACCCCCGAGGTCCAACGGGCCGGCCGGGTCTCATGAGGCATGAAGATCTCTTGGAACGACTGGCGGGGCTCACCTGTGAGCTTGTTGTGGCTGAGGACCAGCTGGGTGATGTTGGACAGGGTGACTGGAAGGACAGAGGACAGCAAGTCAACAGCAGGTCTTGATCTGATGTCCGAGCAGCGAGCTGCTGCCTTTCAGGTGACTCAAGTATCCAAATCAAACTGTCCCTCATGCTGGAAGCTGTGGATTCACAGACTGACTCCGCGAGGAGGAGACTGCTGCAGGCTGACGGGGCGGGGCTCCTCCCTCCTACGTCATCGTCACGAGGCCCCGCCCTAAGGCGTATAGTCAGACAACTGGTGCCTACCGGAAGCTAACCGAGCCTAACGGGACTTAACAAGACCTAACGGGACCTAACCGAGCCTAACGGGACCTAACAGGACCTAACGGGACCTAACGGGACCTAACGGAAGCTAATCGAGCCTAACGGGACCTAACCGAGCCTAACGGGACCTAACAGGACCTAACGGAAGCTAGCCGAGCCTAACGGGACCTAACAGGACCTACCGGAAGCTAACCGAGCCTAACGGGACCTAACAGGACCTAACGGGACCTAACCGAGCCCACCGGAAGCTAACCGAGCCTAACGGGACCTAACCGAGCCTACCGGAAGCTAACCGAGCCAAACGGGACCTTACAGGACCTAACGGAGCCGGGTCCCGCCGGGTCCCGCCGGGTCCCGCAGCGGCCTAACGTCACTCACACAGCCCGGGGACGTCCAGCATGTTGGAGATGCCTCTGTCACACATCTCCACCTCGGGCAGGTTCTTGTCTCGACTCTCCTCCACGATCTTCTTCAGAGACTTGGACATCTTCCTGAAACAGCGTGAGGTCAGAGGTCACCCGAGGAGCCGCCATTGGTCGGCTACATGCGACGGGAAGGAGGCTTACCGTGTCAACGACCACTAGCAGACCACACGTTACGCTCGTTGGTTCCGACAGAGACTCTCCCGCAGCAGCCGCCCTCACCGGAAGTCTGTGTGGCCGCCTGCGGTCCATAATAGGCTACTTCCGGTTGCCTCGGCTCAGCCGCGCCTCTGTGTCAAAATAAGAGCTTCCAAAAGTCCACCGCTTCAAACCGCCCGAGGTTTCACTTATTTCCCGGCGATTTATCCACGTAGTCCTTTATTATTTCGTCACATCTTACTCCAGCACATGCAGCGTGCATATTGCTCGTTTGATACTTGTTTTGTACTGGGAAAAAAAAGTAATAAAGATTTGTACAAAATAGAAAAGGACGACTAAGAAAAGTACTTCCGGCTTGAATGTTTACCTTCACGTAAGGGATGACGGTTTAAACATGTAACGCTTTCTAATCATATGTGGACAGCCAGGGTGTTCATCACTTCACCACCATCCTACCGCCTCCCTCCACCTCCACCTCCACCTATCCGCAGCATCTCCTTCAGCGCTCTTATTTTGTGGACTTGTTCAAGACAGTAACGCCCCCTTGTGTCACAACTAAGAGGTACAATGCAGTCAGCTGCACGGGTCATGTTTGCATCGTATGACCCATAATCCCAACCCGTCTATGTGTCTTTGGAAGATCTGGGTGGTTCTCCTTTTTTACAGAGAAGCAATGTGAATCGTATTATGGGATGTGTACAACAGGACAGCGCAGGAATAAAACCTGCTGAGCATCAACGATGAAGTGAGAAGAAGAGCCAGGGACGACCGGGGCTCCGTTTCAAGTAGGAGGTCTAACAAACCCTGAGGTTCTGGTTTCAGAGCATCTGTTTAGAGTTGGTTCCATCATGTCGGAGTAGGTTGAGCGGAGCGCGTGCACCACCACAGTATGAAGGCAGCGTTAATGGAGCCATGATACCACGATTACCATGACAACCACCACAAACAGTATATTCACCCCTGTTGAGCTGCACATGTTAATGCAAGCGTACGAACCCGTAAGTAGGAAAAGCAACACGCTGCTGCAGCAAAAGACAGAGAAACGGTTCCAATATAGTGTTGTTAATATCTAATGTACACTAATCATAATCCATACGTTTTACTAAATCCCGGTTTTTACACAGGCTTAATATACACACATATTTAATCACAAGAACAATATCGCTGGTATAAACTGGCTCGATGGTGTTGGACCTGTAATGTGTTTTCTTCAGCCGCGTCCTGTGGGACTCCTCTTTAACGTCTCACTGGTTTGTGTCCAACACAAAGGTTTAAAAGACGTTTCTCACGGCTCTGCATGCAGCAGCTTTACTAATATTATAATGTTGTAAAGAAAACACGGATACTACACAAAGAATGTGCTCGTATGTGAGAAACATCCCGATATCACCTATAAGAGGGCATGAGGACATGGACATATTTGATGGACTGTGAAGAAAAACGATAGCGTTCAAACAAGCAGTCATCTGGAAATGACAATATATCTAATCGGGCCTCAATATTCTCTCCCGACGTGTTTAACGAAGTAAAAGTGAAATGAGAACCGTCGGCAAATGCAAGAAACACGCAAACGTGTGTGAAAGTGTGTAAAACTAGACTGTTGTAAAAGAAATGCCAATACTGCCTCTCATAAATAACACAAACACCCGATTGATCTGCAGCGTAAAACAAACAAATACAAATTAACACATAACACATGAAATATGTTCTGCAATAATATCGGCATGTTGTTAAATTCATCCTCTAAACACAGCTGTTGCTTGTCAGATGCAATCAGATGGACGGTAATAAAAATGATGCCGTCACAATGCGTAATGACGCTGATGGCTGATCTTATCTTGCTCTTAGGAGACGTGGCACATGGAAGGATTGGCGCTGTAGTGCAGCGCACCATCGGCCTGAACAGATGGCGCTGCCTCGACTTGGAGGGAGGTTGTTGTTTACTCCTGAAAAGGTGTGAAACCGTGCTGCATGTGCTGTTGATGTCAGAAACCAGTTTTGTCTTTATCTCTCATCAGGAGGGGACAGCTCCGGTGTCCCTTTCCCCCTGAGGTTTTGCATCCCCACTTTGATGTCAGACCAGTTTTTCTTTATTTGGGTCCGAGGTCGTGAGGCTGCAGCGTTGCTCTGCAACCTTTTGCCCCTCAGGTGCCTTGTTGGCATCAGTGATGTCCACACTGTGTCCTCCAAAGAGCATCTTACTTCTCCTTCCCACCTCCCAATGATCATTTCCACTTCACACTGAGTGAAGTTACGTTTCTTCGTTTTCCTCTCAGTGTTTGTCATGATTTCCCAATCGATGAATATTAATTTGTGGGCGTTCCACAGACTATATATGGGCAACTATGGGCGTGACATGAAGCTGCAAAAGCTGCGCTGCATTTAGAAGTGATTGTGATTTATTAAGGGAAAACTGCGTAGGACGTTTTATAAGTCTGAATATTTCTGTGCGTCCGCACGTCCTACGTTTCATCCGTACGACACTTCTGGAGCAAATCCTACGGAAGCTTTTATAAATGAGGCCCCTGGTGATGTTCAGGCAGCTCACACATCACATAGTGTTGGTAGTGGTCCATGTACTTTAAATAATAATAACTGACCGTTATTATTACTAAACGGTTTGGTTTGTTATAAACGTCAGAGGTGTAGTTATGACACTGCATACTATTCATTTAGAAATCGATTACAATTGAGCAAGTTATGGATATTTAAAAAGTACGCGTACCACAACCAACACAGTGTGATGGGTGAGCGAGCTGACTGCACCAAGATGGCCGCCATGTGCGGACGCAGCGCAGCCAGCCTTTACATGCATGTCTGCGCCGCGCCAGCAGGGGGCGGTGCGCGTCCCTGCGCCGCGGGGCAGAAGAAGAGCGGTCCTCGTGGAGCCATGGAGCGGCTGCGGGTGTTGGAGCTCTACAGCGGGATAGGAGGCATGCACTACGCGCTGCAAGGTGAGCCTCGTGCCTTCGTCCGCCGCCCCGGAGGCCGCCGGGAAACGCTCCGGCTCGGGCCGCCGGGACGGAGACGCTGAGCGACACCTCCCGCTCGTTGGAGCCACCGCGTCGTTGTGGCGTGGGTGACGCGGTGCGTGGTGGGCGTGGCCTCGCGGGACCGCAGACCGCTCTTTGCGAAGATGCCGTAAAATCCATGTTTATTTCCTGGTTGACCGACGCGTAGCCCGTCAGGCCACGCCCACCGCGCGTCTGCCTCACCGCAGTAGATCTCCCGCTCAATACCGACTAAAGGGTCAGTGACTGCCGCGTCGTCTTTACTGGAGACGCCATTTCCAGAGAACGTTATGCCTGTCCTCTTGTCCTCTTTTCTCTGCTCTACTGATTCTGATTCTGCACCTTTGCACAGGCAGGAAGTCCTTCCAAGGCGTGTGGGTTAACACACCTGATGGCCAGGTGACCCCTAGCATGTGGCTCCTCCCCCCAGGGGGTGAATGATAGCATGTAGTGTAGAGAGCTTTCAGTAGATGGTCCATTTAGCATTGGACAGTAGGGTCCCCATCATGAGGGGACACTACTGATGACCCCTTATGATGGGGTATCTTCCTCTAGAGAGCGGCTAACATGTTTATCTTCCTCTAGAGAGCGGCTAACATGTTTTCTTCCCCAGAGAGCGGCTAACATGTTTTTCTTCCTCTAGAGAGCGGCTAACATGTTTATCTTTATCTTCTCTAGAGAGCGGCTTAACATGTTTTAGCGGCTAACTCTTCCTCTGTTTTAGCGGCTAAGAGAGCGGCTATGTTTATCTTCCTCAGAGAGCGGCTGACATGTTTCTTCCTCAGAGAGCGGCTGGCGTGTGTTTATCTTCCTCTAGAGAGCGGCTAACATGTTTATCTTCCTCCAGCGGCTAACGTGTTTATCTTCCTCTAGAGCGGCTAACATGTTTAGCGGCTAACATGTTTATCTTCCTTCCTCTAGACTAACATGTTTATCTTCCTCTTCCTCTAGAGAGCGGCTAACATGTTTATCTTCCTCTAGAGAGCGGCTAACATGTTTATCTTCCTCTAGAGAGCGGCTAACATGTTTATCTTCCTCTAGAGAGCGGCTAACATGTTTAGCGGCTAACATGTTTATCTTCCTCTAGAGAGCGGCTAACATGTTTAGCGGCTAACATGTTTATCTTCCTCTAGAGAGCGGCTAACATGTTTATCTTCCTCTAGAGAGCGGCTAACATGTTTAGCGGCTAACGTGTTTATCTTCCTCTAGAGAGCGGCTGACGTGTTTATCTTCCTCCAGAGAGCATGTTTAGCGGCTGACGTGTTTATCTTCCTCCAGAGAGCGGCTAACGTGTTTATCTTCCTCCAGAGAGCGGCTAACATGTTTATGACGTGTTTATCTTCCTCTAGAGCGGCTAACATGTTTATCTTCCTCTAGAGAGCGGCTAACATGTTTAGCGGCTGACGTGTTTATCTTCCTCTAGAGAGCGGCTAACATGTTTAGCGGCTGACGTGTTTATCTTCCTCCAGAGAGCGGCTAACATGTTTATCTTCCTCTAGAGAGCGGCTAACATGTTTAGCGGCTGACGTGTTTATCTTCCTCCAGAGAGCGGCTAACATGTTTATCTTCCTCCAGAGAGCGGCTAACATGTTTATCTTCCTCCAGAGAGCGGCTGACGTGTTTATCTTCCTCCAGAGAGCGGCTGACGTGTTTATCTTCCTCCAGAGAGCGGCTAACATGTTTAGCGGCTAACATGTTTATCTTCCTCTAGAGAGCGGCTAACATGTTTAGCGGCTAACATGTTTATCTTCCTCTAGAGAGCGGCATACCTGCCCAGGTGGTGGCTGCCATCGACGTCAACACGACGGCCAATCAAATCTACAGGCACAACTTCCCCGACACCACCCTCTGGAACAAGACCATTGAGGTGGGTGCTGTCTGGGGGGACCAGTCGACCGGAGCGTCAGACCAACATCCTCTGAATATACTGACTCTATTCACAGATAATCACGTTTCCCTCTGCAACGTGTTCCCTTTGTGTATCTTCAGGGCATAACTCTAGATGACTTTGATAAATTACCCGTCGACATGATTGTGATGAGCCCTCCATGCCAGCCTTTCACCAGGTACGTCTCCTTGTTTAGCAGTCACACAACGTCACCGTTACTCTCTTATGAATGGATGAGTAACAGCGTTTACCCTGTCTGATCCTTACTTCAACGTTCTGTGTTAAAAACCAACAGTAAGAAGAAGATAGTGGACCGTATATGTCTCAGATGATACTTGATCTCTGACTCAAAGGACTCCTTCATTGAGTCACTGAATGATAGAGATATGACTTGGAATGGTGATGATAGGGATTCATGTCATCACTGGAGGAATATGCAGTCAGATAATTAGTTTTTATTAGTTTAAGGCAAAGGCCGGTCTGAAACCGTGCCGTGAGTCTTTCGCACTAGTTAATAGCGTTCAGAGAGAACGGGGTGACAGGAAGCAGAACTTATGGAGGTGTGAATTACAGCGTCACCACGACTCAAACATTTAGACAATCCGTTGGAAGCGACCAACACTGATGTACTGTAAGCAACAGAGCAGATGGAGATGTATAGAGTCCAGTTACAGGGACGTCTCTTTGACTTTGGGGTCCCTGATGCAACTGTTGCCCCTCCGACCCCTGACCCCTGACCCCGACAAGCGCTCGAAGGTGAATGACTTTGTTTGTGTTCTTTAGGGTCGGACTTCAGGGGGACATCGCCGACTCCAGAACCAAGAGCTTCCTGCACATCCTCCACCTCCTGCCCAGGTGTTTAGTCTGCACATGAAACATGAAGCCCTGATTTCAGCCTGAACGGAAGCTATTTAAAGAACAGAAGACGACGTCTTTGGGTGAAAGTACCTCATTGACCTTTGCATAGAACATCATTTATTTCACCCTATGGAACAGGTGGAGCAGGTCACCTTGTGTGCACCCAAAATAAACCGCTTTCATCCGGTCTTTATTAAAGCTTGTTAGTTAGCACTGTGAGGCGGCGTCATAAGTCTTCAGTAGTGTTTGTGCGCAGGGAGGATGTATGCGATCCTCTGAGTCCGTAACCCCCCTCCTCTGCAGGCTGTGCCGGCGGCCCCGCTTCATCCTGCTGGAGAATGTGAAGGGCTTCGAGGTGTCCTCTGCCAGGTAACCAGGGGGGGACAGCGTGCACGCAGAAGACACTTGACTGCTTGGTCTCGTTCACGTGTTCTGCTGCTCTCAGTGCGGGAACGCGTGGTCTCACCTCGTGTTGCGTGTGCTCTCTAGGCAGCGCCTGGTGGAGACACTCGTGGAATGCGGCTACACTTTCCAGGAAACCATGATCTCACCCACAAGTGTAAGAAAGACCGGCGGCGTCCTGGGATGCACCCGCCCTACGAGTTGTGCTTGTCTCACTGTTCTGTCCATCAATACAGGTCGGGATCCCAAATTCCAGGCTGCGCTATTTCCTGACTGCTAAGTTGTCAACAGCTAACGAAAGCAGCCAGAGTTCAAAGGTGAGTCCTGGCATCATCTAAGGGAATAAACCAGCTGACCCAACAGGGCTCTGAGGACACACAAAGACACTAATGGACGCTCTGCACCATCTCCAACCCTGGAGAAGTTGGGCAGAAGCCACGTCCCCTCGGCCTGCGCGTCCCTCATCTGCACGTCCCCTCGGCCTGCGCGTCCCCTCATCTGCGTCCCCTCATCTGCACGTCCCCTCGGCCTGCTCGTCCCCTCGGCCTGCGCCTCATCCTGCGCGTCCCCTCGGCCTGCGCGTCCCCTCGGCCTGCGCGTCCCTAAGTGTTTGGAGGTCAGGACCTCACAGGACTGGTGGTGTTCATGTCGTCTCAGATTCCAGAGGCCTTCCCACATCCTGCTGGTGCTTCTCCTCACCAGCACAGCGTCGTCTCCAGTCCTCCCAGTGCAGCTACGGGCCGGCCAGACGAGGACACGCAGGGGGGGTCATGTCCTCTATAAGCAAGAGACCGAGAGGGAGGCCCAGAGGAAGACCAGTCAGAACCAGGACCTGTCCGTCAGGCGCATCCGGGACTTCCTGGAACCGCCAGGGGACGTGAACATGGAGCACTACCTCCTGCCCCCCGGCACCCTGCTGAGATATTCCCTGCTGCTGGACATCGTTCAGCCCACCTGCAGGAGGTCCGTGTGCTTCACTAAAGGGTAAGGACACCCTTTACCCCACAGTCGGGTTGTTGTTTGGACTACCGTTGGGAGGACGCTGTGAGGACGAGTCCTTAGTGATGGTGTCATGTCTTCTCTCCGTAGCTACGGCCGCTACGTGGAGGGGACGGGCTCAGTGCTGCAGTGCTGCGTGGAGACGGAGGTAGGTTTGTCATGGAGGGTATTGGGTGTAGATGAAGGAAAGAAGGTGTGTGCTTGCTTCATGGTGAGAACGTGCTTCACGACCTCCTGGGTGACATCATCAGAGCAGAAGCTCTTCTGCTGTGCGTCCTCCAGATGGAGAGCGTGTTTGCAGGTCTGGACCAGATGTCTGAAGACGACAAACTCCAGCAGCTGCTGAAGCTCAAGCTGCGTTACTTCAGCCCCCGAGAGGTGGCCAACCTCATGGGCTTCCCTCAGAGCTTCTGTGAGTGACTCCCTGCTGTGTGTGTGTGTGTGTGTGTGTGTGTGTGTGTGTGTGTGTGTGTGTGTGTGTGTGTGTGTGTGTGTGTGTGTGTGTGTGTGTGTGTGTGTATAGCTGTGTGTGTGTATAGCTGTGTGTGTGTGTGGATGTGCGTGTGTGTGCATATGTAGATGTGTGTGTGTGTGGATGTGAGTGTGTGTGCATATGTAGATGTGTGTGTGTGTGGATGTGCGTGTGTGTGCATATGTAGATGTGTGTGTGTGTGTGGATGTGCGTGTATGTGCATATGTAGATGTGTGTGTGTGTGGATGTGCGTGTGTGTGCATATGTAGTGTGTGTGTGTGTGGATGTGCGTGTGTGTGCATATGTAGATGTGTGTGTGAGCGTGTGGGGATGTGTGTGTATAGCTGTGTGTGTGTGTGTATATGTAGATGGGTGTGTGTGTGTGTGTGTGTGTGTATAGCTGTGTGTGTGTGTGTATATGTAGATGGGTGTGTGTGTGTGTGGGTATGTGTGTGTATAGCTGTGTGTGTGTGTGTATATGTAGATGGGTGTGTGTGTGTGTGTGTGTGTGTATAGCTGTGTGTGTGTATAGCTGTGTGTGTGTGTGTGTGTGTATATGTAGATGGGTGTGTGTGTGTGTATATGTAGATGGGTGTGTGTGTGTGTATATGTAGATGGGTGTGTGTGTATAGGTGTGTGTATAGATGTGTGTGTGGGTGTGTGTAGATGTGTGTGCGTGTGTGGGGGTGTAGATGGGTGTGTGTGTTTGGATGGGGGTGTGTGTGTGTGTGTGTGTGTATAGCTGTGTGTGTGTGTGTGTGTATATGTAGATGTGTGTGTGTGTGACCCTAAAGGAGTCGTGTTGTTCAGCAGAGAGTTTAATGCTTCTGATGGTGAAGGTGGAGAATAGGAAAGTAGGCGGGACTAAAGGCGGGATGACTGATGTGCAGAAGCAGGGAAGCGGTTCTCCTCCAGGTGAATTGGATCTTCTGGTTGTCCTGCAGCCTTCCCGCAGCAGATCAGCACCAAGCAGCAGTACAGAGTTCTGGGAAACAGCCTCAACGTGGTGGTGGTGGCCCGGCTGCTCCAGCTGCTCGTCTCCTAGCACCTCGAGCCCTCGTGGACTGCGTGTAAGGCAACATCTAACCAGGAACCATGCAGGAGGACCTGCCCCGGGTCAACGCAGCGCTTCCTGTGGTTTTGGACCTGGTGGTGGTGACACATCGCTGCTCTCAGGCCGCGTGGAGAGACCCAATAAGACCTTCAGTTAGAGTCCAATCAGAGACGAGGAGTCCTTGTCCTCGTGTGTCCTGCTACAGGTTCTGTTCATGTGTGAAGATCATCTGGCTAAACCAGAACCATTTATTACCCTAATCCACGAACCCAAACTGCCATAAATGGTTATTTATCGTAAACCCAATTGAATATTGTCCTATGAATCCAAATAAAGAATCTGTGGAGTCCGTTGTTGTTGGGGGTGTTCACCTGAAGAGGACCTTCTCTGTAGGACAGCAGGAGGTACCGGGGGCATCATCAGAGTGCCTGACCCACAGAGGGGGGCTGCGCCGGCCTCTGGGCTCAGTCAAGCTGACGTGGCGACGCCATCGAGTCGGCTGCTCTTGTGGCAATGACCGTTCTCCTGGTCCCGTGAGTCGGGAGTCCGTTCCGTTTATACAGGGGAGGGTGTCAGCGGTGACATCATCGGGTTGGACCAAGTATAGGGGGGAGGGGTCTGTCGTAATGGGTGTCACCCGTACACCTGGTGCGACCTGGAGCAGGTTGATTTGACGGCACCACAAACGTTAGAGGACGTTGACCGTTGGGGGGGACAGGTGGTTGATTGGGTTGCGTTTATTCATCTACGTTAAAGGACCAGGGACCTTTTTACAAATAAAACCGAGATTTATTCAAGTCATCATCTGTCTCCTGATAGACGATCTTTTATTCCATTAATTTTTCAATCTGTTGTCTTGTATTTTGTGCTTTGTCACGTTTTGGTTATTCTTGACAAATACAAGTGAAACTTGAAAAATTAGAATATCAAAGCTCATTGCTTTCAGTAATTCAACTTAAAAGGTGAAACTAATATATAGACGTATTACAAGCAAAGTGGGATATTTCAAGCCTTTATTTGATATCATTTTGGATGATTATGGCATACAGCTCATGAAAACCCCAAATTCTACATCTCAAATTAGAATATTGTGAACTTGACCGAGTGGTACGAGACTGGATGGCTGATGCCATCAGCTCCAGCAGCACTTGCGTCCACCTGGATCTTGAGGGGTTTGGTGAAGTCAGTACCGGAGCGCTGCAGAGGGGAGGTTCTGGCAGGTTGACAGTCAGACGTCCATGCAAGACGTTGCTTTGCACCCCACAGACGAGTGAGAGGTGCTACTAGCACAGAAACATGTCGGTAATACCCGACCAGTCCTAGAAACCGCCGGAGTCCCCGTGTGGTGGAGGGTGCCGGGTAGGACAGGAGAGCACCTGCCGTCACAGGGCGACTTTCCCACATAGGTCACCACAGCCTTTCCAAACTCCCATTCTGCCAGGTTCAAGTCAGCGATGCTTGAGCTGGCTTGGCAAACACAGTTGTTGGGGTATCTATGTGGTCGGTCCAGCAGGAGGAGTACACCACTACGTCATCCAGGTACACGTTACAGTTGGAAGTGTCAGCCAGTACGAGGGCTGTCAATCAATATTCTCTATGCGCGGCTACAGCAGCTTCATGCACTGCTTGGGTTATTTCCGTTTCATGCCAATGAGAGGTTCCGTGTTTACGGCACAGCTCGCTCGGAGCGTTCGATGTCGGTACTGTGAAACCTTCAGTTTCAATCACTGAATGAAGCCTGACGCATGAGGGACAAGAATCACAACTCTTGATCAGCGCGTTTGTGAGAGATCTGCGGTCTTCAGTTCATTCACTTATTTTTGTGTAGGTAATATGTTTCAACTTAAATGACCTTTACAAGTAGTTGTGTCCCGTTGTTTCCATTTGTCCAGTTATTGACGTGTCTGATGCTCAACCAGATATTTGAATATATTAGAATATGTGTTTTTATGTCGTGTTTGAGCAGTTTTGGCCGCCCGAGCCAGTAGCAGGTTCACGAGTCTCTGAAAAGCGTCTGAGGCCTTGCGCAGCCAAAAGGCATCAGGTGGGACAGAAGCAGAGACGTCAGAAGATCATGCTGGAGATCATAGTTCTCAATGTGGACAAACTGACTACAGACGAGTCGCTCAAACAACTGACTCGCTGCCTGAAAAGTCCCAAAGTCACATCACGTGGATTAAATATAACGTTGTATTATTTTCCTCTGGCGTCGCTGCCTGTTGCTGAGGTGAAATGCATTCTGGGATATTTGGCGCTCACAAGTGTCTGCTCCGATGCATTGTGGGTGAAATGGGCGGGGCGAGTCACATCCGGGTAGTAAGACCGTTCTCGGCCAGATGCGGACTTCCTGTGAGACTCTGAGGACAGAAACTGCAGAACAACACGAGCTTTCACGTCAGACGCCACAAAAGTCTCCAGTGAAACCAGATAAGGTCGCTGGTCGCTTTGACAAGAAGACACCGACAGGGTTCATGACGTCACTGCACCAAACGACCAGGGAGCCTGCGCATGCGCACACCTCAAGAAGTCAACACGATGACCTAAGACTTAAATCATAACTTCCACTCTTCATGAGAAAGAGGCGGTTTCACGTCTCACACATAAAGCAGGAAGTGAAGCGGCTCGGGGATTTTTCTCACTGCAGAAACAGCAGATTAAATCCATAATTCCCGTGAGAAGCGGCAGAGGTAAGACGTGTGTGTGTGTGTGTGTGTGTGTGTGTGTGTGTGTGTGTGTGTGTGTGTGTGTGTGTCTTTGCTGGCTCGCTGTGTGTTTCACAGTAACTCTGCAGGCTTTGTCTCACTCAATGATTCATAATCCACCGATTCGCTGCTGTTCTTTGGCTCCAACGTCCGCGAGCTTCAAGTGTCCCACTCGGTCCAAAGGTTGTGGACAAACCTGCACGTCATATGTGACTCTTCCCACCAGCTAAAGGTGTGTTTGGGTGTATTTTAATGTGGATTCCAGCTTATTGTAGTCAGGACTGTAAAAAAGATAATGCGTTGATGTATTTTATCATGATATATACCCTAAATAATGGTTTCCGGTACTGGTTCTGGTCCGGTTTTACGTCCACATGTCGAGCCCACCATCACGTGTTTTGGTTCTGTGAGATTAAACGTTCTTCTCTTTCCTCACATCTGTTTAAAAAGGTCGTGTTTATCAAAGTTGAAATGTGAACATGGTGGATAGAAAGTGTGGATTCATAGTTCTCACAGTGCCGACGTTTCCTGAAAGCAACACAGTTGAGGACACGCCCCTCACGTGATGCCACGCCCTCTAAGCAGATCAGGGCCAGAAGTCAGAGACAAAGCAGACGTCCTCTTTTACCCGGTAGTGATGGGAATTACGGCTCTTTTTAGAGAACCGGCTCTTTCGGCTCCCAAATGGCTCTTCTGATTTTTTGGTGCTTAAATTAATTTATCACCAAC
>BMAF01002887.1:0-36292 GCA_014132575.2 Gasterosteus nipponicus | reverse complement strand
CCTACAGTTGTGTTGTAAAGAAGATCATGTCGTGGCTCTCTTGAGTTTCCAGTTATTTCTACAACTCTGATTTTTCTCTGATAGCGTGATGAGAACATCCGCAGCCTGAAGTACGTCATGCGCCAGATAACCAACACCAGACAAATGAAAAAGAACAAGATCAACATCTGTAGGTTGGTTTTGCACGTGTTTGGACGAGGCTGTTACTGTTACGCGCAGCTAGTTCATGAGCAACGTGAGGAATTAAGTTCAGCTGATGATGCAGGCAGGAAGTCCCCCGCAGGACAGACCGTCTCATTTGGTCCACCGCTCCGTTCAGCCGATGCGGTTGTTGGAGGATCAGACCAGACCACCACGAAGGCTGCTGAAGGATGCAGGCTAAAAGGATGTAGGCTACAAGGATGCAGGCTACAAGGCAGCAGGCTACAAGGCTGCAGTCCACAAGGCTGCAGGCTACAAGGATGCAGGCTACAAGGCAGCAGGCTACAAGGCTGCAGTCCACAAGGCAGCAGGCTACAAGGCTGCAGTCCACAAGGCTGCAGGCTACAAGGCTGCAGGCTACAAGGCTGCAGGCTACAAGGATGCAGGCTACATGGATGCAGGCTACAAGGATGCAGGCTACATGGATGCAGGCTACAAGGCAGCAGGCTACAAGGCAGCAGGCTACAAGGCTGCAGTCCACAAGGCAGCAGGCTACAAGGCTGCAGTCCACAGGCATGCAGGCTACACGCATGCAGGCTGCAGGCTAATGGATGCAGGCTACAAGGATGCAGGCTACAAGGCACCAGGCTACAAGGATGCAGGCTACAAGGATGCAGTCTACAAGGCTGCAGTCCACAAGGCTGCAGGCTACAAGGCTGCAGGCTACAAGGCTGCAGGCTACAAGGATGCAGGCTACATGGATGCAGGCTACAAGGATGCAGGCTACATGGATGCAGGCTACAAGGCACCAGGCTACAAGGCTGCAGTCCACAAGGCTGCAGGCTCCAAGGCTGCAGGCTACAAGGCTGCAGGCTACAAGGATGCAGGCTAGGCGATTGAGGCAGTGTGAAGTGGTGGATTGTCCCTCATGAGGAGTTCAGCCGTTCATGAATCAGGCGTAGATCTTTTCTGACTTTGGTCTTCCAAAGTGCGTACGAAAACAATTCAGAAGACACTTTAAAAATGTTTGTGAATGACGACCAATGTGTTGATTGTGTGCGCATGATTTTATTTCTGTTGTGTGGGTGGAGGAGAGAGGACCCAAACGCACGGGCAGGTAAAGTCTGTTTAATCCACTTAGAATGTCCAAGGCAAAAAGGAACTAAAGTAGCCACAAGGTGGTCTCACAAACAAACAAAAAGCACGAACCGTCAGGGGAGGAGAAACGAGACAGCAGGTACGTCGGGTGCATGTCAATACTCAACCAGGGGAAGAGCCGGCTAGAAATAGAGCGTCTAATTGCAGAAAATAGGAACAGGTGAGGGGAAGAGAGGATGACGAGATGAGAAGTGCTGTGTGTGTGTGTGTGTGTGTGTGTGTGTGTGTGTGTGTGTGTGTGTGTAAAGGGTTGGAGAGGAAAAGAGGAGGATACCCAGTTCATGACATGTTTTGGAGATCGACCAGTCGATTGGCTGCGACCTCTGATTTAGCTGTTTCTATTCACTGTATTGATTTGATTTTTTATGCATTAAGATTGAAATATTATTTTGATCTAAAAGTACATGACACAAGCTACCTGTTACCACATGCACGTAATAAAGAGAACCGGATTGAAATGTCTGGATCAGATCTTTGGAGGTGAGGTGGCCTTTGAGTTGTGCAGCGACAAGTCAAGTCGCAGAGATGAGCCACGCCCCCTTCCGGGGCCAATTAACCACCACTAGTCGCGCGAGTAGGCTTTTCTTTGGGCGTGAAGGCAGCTGGAGCTGCATCTGGGCCG
Organism: Gasterosteus nipponicus; assembly: GCA_014132575.2. NCBI lineage: Eukaryota > Metazoa > Chordata > Actinopteri > Perciformes > Gasterosteidae > Gasterosteus > Gasterosteus nipponicus. The sequence continues at coordinate 34,371 of BMAF01002887.1, read as the reverse complement.
GTCCTCCAGCAGCAGGGGTTCCTCTCTGATGAGGATAAGTGACAGCCTGGGCAGACGCTCTGGACTGGATGTGATCAGATCTCCACCCGCAGACTATTAACTCAAGCAAATTGCACCAAGTACGTTAAAGGGGCCTTGTCTGTTTTAATATCCGTGATCTCTCCATTTGTTTCAGGGAGTTAAAAGACTCATCTCGCTTGATAGCAAAGCACATTGGTCACAGCCTCCTCCTCCCTCCTTCTCCCTGTTTCTCCCCCTCTCCCCCTCTCTCCCCCTCCAGGCTAAATCAGCTCACTGTGCGTTTCTGCATCACATCTTGTGGACCAGCAGATCTCTCTTTCCTCCTGAAGAAGTAAATCATAAGAAGTTGGCGTGTGATTCATCCTGTTTTCTCACGCATTGCTCTTTGATAACAGGACATGTCTAATGGTGCTTTAGAAATAAACATCTGCTTGAACGGAGGAGATAGCTTTATTTCATTTAAAGAGTCTGCTTTAAAAGTGACGTGTTTCTGAACTAAACGACTACTTCCTAAAAATGTCTTGTTTGTTTGTAACACCCCAAATTACAAAACAATATAACATCTTCTGTGCCAGAACCCTCATATCGGGAACAGAACATTTCACCAGAAACCCTTGTTGATGACCAGGCGGCTTTTAGCTGTGGTGGTCTGTGGAAGGAGAGGCGCTCCTCACACATCCAGGGTGTCCCTTTGTGTTTCTCGCCTGGCTGGCCTCCGGTCTTCTGTCTCCCGTCTCCTGTTGGCGGGGACAGGACAGTGGGCTGGAGTTGGGGGCTGAGGTGGACCAGCCAGTGGCCCACTGAACAGTCACATGCTGCTGCCTCATGCTGGGCTCCTTGTCGAGAAGGAAGTGGTTAGTGGCAGCGAAAGGTGTTGGAAAAGGGACAGCTCTGGGGACAGCTGGGGGACGGGACCCTCTGCTTGGGCCCGTCGCCAGTCTGACGCCACCGCAAGATGGACTGCTGTCCACACGGAGACCTCGCTGGTGTCCATCCACGTGACAAAGAGAGGTTCCCCGTCCCCGATACAACGGATGGAGCAGCTCTTTGACTTTTTGTCCAGGGTGGTCTTCTGTGTGGAGACATCAACCTGCCCTTTAGGTCCCACAGGCCCCAAACCCCCGCTGTCTCCAACGACACAACAGCACAGTCCCAATACACAATGTAGCCCCCCCCCCAGATAGTCCCTGTCGACCAGCTCAGCCACGTGGGACGACCCCCTCCCTGAAGATCTCCCCAGTACACAGACCAGTTAAACCATCACAGGGTTATTTGGTTGACTAGTCAAGGACCCTTGTTTGCTGTGGGACTAAAGCAAGCGGACGTTAGCTTTCTGTGTGTTGGGGAGTGGAAGCAGGTTTGGGGGCGGCTTCCTCAGACTGAAAAGGCTCCGCACTTCCTCGTAGAAAGAAAAATCAATAGTGACAATCTCCTGACAGCGTACAGCCATTTAATTAGTACCTCGAGACGCAGGAGAAAACCAAATTATCCAATAACCGAGGAGCAGACACGGGTTGGCAAGGCCGGGAAACAGGGGGACGAGGGAGGGGAGGGGGAGCAAATGGGAGGTAAGGGGGAGCATATGGGAGGGAACGGGGGAGCAAATGGGAGGTAAAGGGGGAGCATATGGGAGGTAAGGGGGGAGCAAATGGGAGGTAAAAGGGGGGGAGCATATGGGAGGTAAAGGGGGAGCAAATGGGAGGAAACGGGGGAGCAAATGGAAGGTAAGGGGGGAGCAAATGGGAGGGAAGGGGGGGCGTGGCAGCTCCCTGTAGCTGATTGGCCGTTCAAGCCGACGCTCAAACACTTATCAGGCAAAGTGTTTTCAGTTTGTCTTTCACCAGACAAGTAAGTTACCAACAAAGTGTCAGAAGCGCCGGTTGGTTTTATCTGGTCAAAGAGCAGCGGACGCGTAACATCGAGTAACATCCGACATCATGAACCTTCAGTCCAGCAGGTCACATTCTGTAATGTGTGCTACGTGGACCCGCTCGTCTCGCCGTGTGAATCAGTGGATTCCTGAACGGGTTAAATGAGTCGCATGGTCCTTTTTTTAACACAGTGACTGTAACTGAGTTGATGCTGGATAACTTCATCTCCATCGATTCCCTCTCGCATCCAATGACGCAGCTCGACCCTCGGCTCACCTCTACAGGTGAAAAGCAACGATCCACCAGGGGTGAATGATCATTTCAGTTTGTTAAGACAGAAATAAGCCTCACTGTCACGTGACATGGATCTGTGTCTCTGAACCACACGTGTCCATCTGTCTGGCCGTCCCGTGTGGACGATCACAGAAAGGTCCTCACGCTTCGGACAGACGAGATGCTGCTCGTGTCTCTTTTTCATATCTTCTGCTCTATTCGGTTTTATTTTACTGTATTTCTTATTTCATTTACTGTTCTGCTGCCATTGCACACTAGTTCCGCCTTGGCGATTAATAAAGTTCATGTCTTTCTAGTTCTCTAGAAAGAGAATTGAGTGGACAGCACAAGTAAAACAAATAGCGGTTCACGCATTAAACACCCAACGTACTCACAGAGTATTTGTGGCTTCATCAGCAGTTCATGTCGCTTTGCTTCCTTAGGAACTTTGTCTTGTGCCGCATCCAGTCGGAGCTTTGCACGTGTCTGAAATGGTGCGTGTGCGTTACAGATGTGGCGGGTTCTGTATTTAAAAGCAGTTTGTCCTTAAAGCATCTCGTTAACAGCACACAGTCTGTAGGTCCATTTATACGACGTTTTAAACGAAATATTCACATTAAAATCGCAGCTTTGTGCAGACTGCAAACCGGAATTTGCAGACCGGTTTGTTTATTTATATAAATATCGTCTCTTTCAACCTTACGTTACAACACAACACATTATAGACACGTGGATGTTGGAACCACATTTTGTCCGGTTGCAAACATATTGCAATGAGGTCGTAGATGTTGAAATGAGAGTCCAACATAGAAACCCCGTCTCGTGCTCACTGGAGGGTTGGTGACGGTTTCTAAGGAATCAGCAGATCACATCTTAACCCATGGAGTGTGTTTAAAAACCAGCAGCTGCATCTTTAAGTCCATTGCTGTCTGACAGGAAGTCCGCGCGGAGACGCTGGTGACCCACTGGTCCTGCAGGCTGCAGCCTCTGTTACACTGGAACTGAAATGAGACATGAGTCCTCTCACTCTGATTCTTTAGGGGATCGTCGGCTGATTCTGTAACGGTCTTGATATGAGTGTTCAGGTTGAGGTCTGAACCCATAATTACACCCAGAGCTCTTTTCACACAAGCAGTTGTTGTTTGTTCAGTGCATTCAGCCCGTGTTGTCCTGTGGTCCCCTGCTCTTATGCTGATGTAGATTTGCACATCTATGATTTCCATAATCCGAGCCACAGATTCCCCCGTTGAGTTCATCAGGGTCGACGTGTCAAATGCTGCGCTGGGATCCAGTAACACTAAGATAGAAGTGCTTCCATTGTCTCTGCTAATCTCTGTGGTGCAAAGCCGGATATTTACGGCCAAGACGTAGTTTAGCTGTTGAAAAACAGCCTTTTTTAAATGATTTTACTATAAAAAAGGTCGGTTTGATTTTGGTCTATAATTTTCCATTGTTGGTTCATTCTTAAGGTGCGGATTCATCAGAGCAGTTTTAGGGTTTATGGGGAAACACCCGAGAGGAGGGATGTGTTTACAATCTATAAGTCAGCGGTCGTGTGGAATGTTTTAAAAAAGAATATCTGAGCAGCAGGATGAATTCAGAGGCTGTAGAACGTCGTCTAGAGTTCAATGAGATCATGGTGTTAAACGGACGTTATTCTGGGATCGGGAGACAACGTGTCCTCTGTTGGGTGTGGAGACAAACAGAGGACTGTTTGTCTAATTGTATCAGTATGAAAGGGACCTCAGTGACCTCAGCAGCCACTCACGCTGGAAGGTGTCGTGTTGGGGGTGTGAGAGAAGACTGTCCTGTGTCTCAGGTCTGTCTCTGGATGGTGGACACCCACATGAAATACACAAAACCAAACGCGTCAAAACGGACACACACACACACACACACACACACACACACACACACACACACACACACACACACACACACACACACACACACACACACACACTGGCAGAGCTGAGAGGAATAACTCAGCAAGGGAGGCCAACGGGTGATTTTAGATGAACATGTGTCATATGAAGGCCTGCAGAGGCGACAGGAGGTTCTTTCACGCTAGTGAAGTGATGAACTTTATCCTCGTTTCCGGTCCGGCTCAGAGGTTTACGACAACGCAAGAAGGTTGTTCCCTTCTATACATTTATTTAAGAAAACTGCTCTACACGTATGACGTTTCCTCTATTTTTCTAGTCCGTGTGCAAATTGTAAAAATACATCTACAGGATGGTGCTTTACTCGACGGACGAGACGATCATCACGTCTGACTCTGTAGGACACCAACCAACGATACGTTTTGTCTTCACAGGTATAAAACGCAGAGGACAACGAGGGAACAGATGGGATTAGCAATGCTGGAACAGGAAGAGCTACGAGTTATTAACGTGCTGCACTGCTGCCGGATGTAGACGCGCCCAAACTAATCAATTATCTGCTCTCTGACGTCCTGCAGCTTCTGGCCGAGGGGATTTCTTGATTTAAATTGTGAGACGTTGCGATCTGTTCTTCTAGTTGTTAAACTCTGACCACTGATGAACATTGTACACAGGACCGGGCGGACCGGCCGGAGGCAGCCGTGGATCAAACCACGGCCCCCCAGAGGAGCTTTACATTAAAGTAAAAAGAAATGATTTAGAGCAGCGATTCCCAAAGTGTGGGCCGCGGCCCCCTGGTGGGCCGCGAGAGGTCATTTACAATAACTAAATAAAAAGGTTTTAATTTTCAAATTTGAAAAGTTTGTAATTAACATAAAAATATGTATGATGCGGCACGTTAGATATGTGAAATGTAGCGGGTACAAATATGTACTACGGCTTTAAGACTCACGTGAGCGCAGGAGAGAGGGAGGGAAAACGGGTTTTTGGCTCCACAAGTGTTTTTCCCGGTAAGGAATATTGTCGAGTGGTCGTATCGAGTGACACGTTCCGAACCAGCGACGCGGTTACGTCTGGGTTTTCGTTTCCTCGGACAGTGCGAGCGCCGAAGTCGTGCGGCGTTAGAGTGAAGTTAAAGTTAACTGTTGCATTTAGCTGGGGGCTAGATGGCGGTGCACCGATGAAGATGACTGGAGGAGCGTTCAAGAAGAGCAAGCCGGGACATCAACATCTCGAGGTGCAGCGTGTGCAGCCGAGCAGAACCGTCTGTGAACGGAGCGAACTAGCCGCGCTGTGCACACACACCAAGCACGCAGACGCTAACAGCACCTACTGAACTGAACTGATTCAGGTTCCTTGAGAACTTCCAATAGACGGGTGTGGCCCACTAAGTGTCAACTTAAGCACCCAATGTTTGATGGTGAGGTGAAACCGAGGTATTGAGTAGCCATTCGTGAGGTTTCCAGGTGACTGTATTAATGAAACCATCCCATATAACTGTCTGGTATTTGAATATGTTTTCCTTGTGCTCTGTGTTTATCCTCGAGTAAACAATCGAGGGAATAACAGCTGCACGGGTTTGTTTAACTTAGTCTAGTATATTGGGCTGTTTACCCGGGGTAGGGGCGCCTCACCTGTTTAGCTAGACCTGGGTAGAGTGGGGGGTTACCTCACGCACCCCACACACACTTCAGACGACCACCTGCTGAAGCCCACTTTGCCCCGTCTAAGAAGCTACCGTCCAGCATAGCTGCTAAACAGTAAACCACCTGTTCACTCACCTGAGCATCGAGGCCGCAGGGACCCAGACCCCGTCCCACCCAGTCCTCCCCAGAGTAAGTGCTTTATATATCGGTAATAATCCCGACCGCTACAGAAACATTCATTGATGAAGCACAAACAATTTAAACGAACAGATTGGTTAACGGGTTGATCCGTACTGGTTGTTCACTCTGCCAAACACGGCAAAGCCCGTCTACGGCGGCGAGATGCTGAGTGAGATACGGCGCTGCTTTCAGGGCGCGTCGGAGAAAAAGAGCTGTCGTTCTCGCCGAGCACTTCATGAGACTAAAGAGCGAGAGACGGCGCCCTTTTCTCTACAGCAGCTGAACCATCTTAACGGGGAACATAAGTTATTCTAAAAGCAGCCGGAGATTTAAGGCGTGGATGGCGAGGGGGGCGGCGGGAGCGGACGCATCGATCGGACCCTGAATTGGACCCCTGAATGGCGCTCTCGGATTCTGGCAGTGATTGGCGCTGATAGGCTGCAGGATCTTATGTGCCTTATTGTGCGGAAACACGGCACATGAGCGCCGGAGAAAATGGTTCACAAAACACACATTGTCTGTTAGTACATGTTTAATCGGTTAAATTTCAGATTGCAAAGTGGGCCGCGGCGTTCTGGAGGTTGGGAACCGCTGGTTTAGAGGAGACGAAGAAACGCAGAAGGCGTTTGGAAGTGTGTCACCAGACACACGCACACACACACACACGCACACACACACACACACACACACACACACGCACACACTCACGTATATGTTACGGATCCTGTCAGAGCTGCTACACCGGTTGAGTTGAGTCTCTCAGCAGGACACAACCTGCAGTGTGACACACTCGTCCCTCGCGTTGTGTCTCTCAGGTCCTCGGGAGCTGAAGACACTCCGAGCTGCGCTGGGGAGGCAGAGAAGGAAAGGAGACAACTTTTAATGGTACTAATGTGAGTAACAACGGGACACTCGGTGACCAGTTCCGCTCATGTTGTGTAATAACAGCGTAACAAACACTGTGAGTAACTGTTGGTTTGAACTCTTCAGTAAATCCTGTTCTTTTGTCTAAATGTATCATTTGCATGTAGAAATGTGTCTTCTAGATTACTAATTACTTGCTGAACATGAAAACACCGGCTTGTCCTTTTATTGAGTTTATAACTGCTGACTGACAGGAGACGATACACATCTGCACCGAATGGACACGATCATGACACACGCATGTTACATCTGTTGGGACTATAAAATGAATGAACGTACTTTAATGGACTACTGGCTGTGTTTCATAGATTCAGGGTGAATTAGTTCTTCGTCAACTGTCCTTCCAAGCAGGACACAGCAGTAAGTGGGGACAGTGTCTCCAGCAGGCATGTGAATGGACAAACAGGTTTTACCTTGAGGCAAACTGCTGACCCCAAACCAACCAAAGCACTTCAATGTACGAGTACATTATTTTTGCAGTGGTCGCTAAATACGCACAAATAAAACTTCATTAACGAAGTATTGAGCAGAATCATTCTGATGATGAATAATCAGATCATCTCACGCCGACTCCTGTAAGCTGTGTATTCGCTTTGCCTCTGTGGCGCTTTGTATTGAGCCCAGTAGATATTTCATGTACTTGTGTACTACCCTTGGACGTACTGTCTTCCATGAAAGAGGCGGGTTTCACTGAAATGGTTAGAAGCGAAAAAGCAGCGTCCTCCATTTCCCACAAGGCAACTAATTACTTCCTGATAACCATAGACCTGTTTTTCCCATGTCCTTCAAACTGGAACCATTTCTTCTCTCCCAGCTTAACTTAAATGCTGATGACGGCGTGAGATCACATGTCCAGTAGACGCACCTGTAGTGTTAAGAGGGACATGTTGTGCTCCGTGTTTGGTAAGCAGTCCTCAGCCAGTGCTGCTTTCCTTGGTTTAGTGCGTCTCAGGATGGGCTCTGGACAGAGCAGTGACAAACTGCACTGCAACCGCTACCTGGACGGGAAGGGTCCTCGGCCCCTGTCACAGCAAGGTACGTGCAAACCCGTCTTCTGTGTGACTTCAATCCTTCCGTGCGTCTCCTGACTCGCTCTGGACGGTTTGACTAAACGGATCTGCGTGCAGCCACTTACGACATGAAGGGGAAGAACAGAGGACTGAATGACTGCCAGCCGGAGGGCCACATGACCTGGATGATCCTCCCCAGAGACCTCCCGGGATTCCCCGAGGACCACACCCTGCACGTCAACTTCACCTTCCCAGACGGGATACAAACAGTAAGCCAACAGCTCTAGTGAATCAACTGAACTATCTGATTGTTGACTGACGAGCAGAAGTCGCTGCACGGAGGCCAGGTCCTCTTTCCAGATCCCTAATCAGCTATCGCACCTCCTCCGTAGCATTTGACACACTTTAGCAAGGGAGGACAGAAAACCAAGGATACGTGGTGCTAAACATTAGAACCTTTCTCCGATGTAAGCTGGGAGGGTCTCCGGCCCCCCGCGGACGATGACTGACATCGACTAGGATCAGCAACACGCTTGATTCATACAGTGAATTGCGTCAGATGCAAACCCACAAGAACACAGGAGACGGCAGACCCAGGCGCAGGATTCTTTCCACCAACGGAGTGGACGGGCCGGTCGGTCCGGTCGGTCCGGTCGGTCCGGTTAGCAGAGCTGGGGCTCGGATGCTGCGGCAGATAGTAGGTCACATCCCAACTATGAATTCCATCCATAACAACCTGTAATCAAGCAAAGAATCCACTTCCTGTCTACACCAGCACCCGTCGGTCCAGTTTATGGAAGTAGTCATGTGACACTGTGTTTTGAGGCAGAGCACAAAGAGTATCATTGTACTTTTTAATAAAGAAAACGAGGTGAGCCTGATGCAACGGCCAAATATTTACTGTGTTTTTTTTCTGCTATCGGCACACCCGCACACAGGAGTGCCGTGTGATGAAGCCACAGCACCAGAAGCACGTGGGTTCGAGGTTAACGCACGTCTCCTCCTGCAGGAGAAACAGCCCCACCCTGGCCGGCCCTACGCGGGGCTGCAGTGCTCCGCTTACCTGCCCGACAACCGGGACGGCAGGAAGGTTCTGCAGCTCCTGGACAAGGCTTTCGTGCAGCAGCTCCTGTTTGCTGTCACCACCAATGCAGATGGACAGGACGCCGTCACCGCAGCTTCCGTCCCCCTTAAAACGCGAGCAGACGAAGGCCCGTGAGTAGACGCTTGGAACTCCGCCGTCTGCTTTCCTGCACGTGGAATAGAATGCGTGGATGAAGCAGTGAGTTGGTCCAATGGACCCAGGTGTAACTGAATGCAAGTCTTTGGTTTGCGCAGGAGTTTGCCTCCACAACAGGACCATTGAATGTGGTAAAGACCACCGGGCTCTTTGAATTGATCACAAACGCTTCCCCTGTTATACACAACCTGCTCTAAATGATATTACAAGACTTTGGAGCCACCTGATAAACAGCAACTTCACTACTTGGAATCAACAGATGCAAAAGCTGCTGAGAAAAGTACTTCTTTGTGTAAATGGTTTATATCTCGCTGAAGGCGCGTAGTTTACGTCTCTACACACAGCTGATTGTGGCTGCTGGAAGATTAACTACGTATTACTGCTACAAATACCAGTGTTACTGAAACTACCATCAGTACTTAAACTAGTACTAATAGTACTTCAAATACTAAAAGGACCACTACTATTACTTCAACTACTCCTTAAAGTGATATCAAAACTACTATTTATACTGCTGTTAATACATCAATTAACCACTGGTATTAACTCAAGTAGTAGTACCACTAGTAGTGAAACTACAATTGATACTGCTATTACTAACAGTACTACAACTAGTACTACTGACATTAATACTACCATTGGTGCTCCCATCAGTACTACTATCACCACACACACAGGTTTCAGCATACAAACACTCCGTTAAACTAAGAACGTGTTCAGCTGAATGATTACTTGCAGCGAATGACTCAAGTTTCTACCTTCTTATCGTTTTTAAAATATGAAATATTCCTATTCTTCTCGACGATGATTCTCTACGGAGAGGTTTCTCATATCCTCCTAAACTTCATCTTTCCAAGCGCTCTGCAGACGCGTGAAACACGTCCTGCCCCGTCCAGAAAGGCCGCTTCATGGCAGACATTGTTTCCCGGCTGAAGCCCCGCCTCTCTCCGGAGCAGCGAGCCAATGGAATGGAGGCACACCCTGATGGCGTTGAGCAGCAGCTTGCTGAGCCAGTAGGAGCTCTGATATGATCCGAGGGCTCGGTGTTGGTTTCTTTAGTGCCGATTTTTGTGGACCACGATGGTTTGTTCAGTTTGAAATTTGCATACAATATACATTATAAGTGTAATAATTGTTGTGTGGCTTTGTAGCCCCTGATGTCACAGCGCTGTGTATTACGTGTGTCTTAGTGCTGATTAGGGACCACTGCAGGATTTCCCACGGGGTTCGTCCCTGTAAACCGGCTGAGAAGCTTTGCACCAGTGAGCCAAGTCGCTGCACGACTGATGACGGATCTCATCTCTTGTCTTTCTATCTAGTGGACGCGGAGTCGTTGAATACAAATGACCGATGCACGCTTTTTGGGCTTGCCAGGAAAAGTCATGTGATGAAGTAATGGTGTCTGTGTCCTTTGTGTGCTTTCAGTGACGGATATCCAGACTGTGACTACCTGGAGACGGTGACGAAGCTACTGAGGGATAAAGGCCTTGAATAACATGCATCACGCTGCCGGCTGGACAGACTTCCAGCCGTGTAAATGGACAATGTCCCGTACGACTCGGCTGTGATTTATTTTCGAGCAGTACATGTAAAATGATGAACTCCCCTTTTGAACAGACACATGAGTCCACACAATCTATACAAGTTAAACAACGGGGAAAATGCTACGGTTCAGGTGAAAGAGCTCTGTGAAATAATCACTCAATACTGAAGTTAAATCGTCAGTAAATTGTATTATTTCAGATTTTTTTAACAAAGAAATACAAATCTGACAATGATTACCTGGAAGTGTGACATGAAGTCACGTTGGCGGAGTGTGGTATCCAGTTAATGACGACTAAGCTGTGAATAAAAAAAGGTCATTTTGTGATTGTTTTTGTATTTTCTTTAGCACTAATAGACAAACCTCCAGGCTGGATTTGCCACAACGAACCCTGATAAGGATGAAATAAACCTCTCATTTCACTCTGTAAAGGCGGCTGATGAGATTTCCTCTCAGACGCTCTGGACCTCAATTTTGAACTGAAGATATAGAGGAAGATGTCTCAGGAATTAAAGACAACATTGGTCCTGATTTCCATCGGACTAACGTGAGGCTGAATTATGAGACGGGACGGGACCCTGAGGGGACATTCCAGTCAAAGAGTGGCGACTTTGGCTCAGATATTCGTCCTCCGAGGACAGAGGAGGCAGAGCCAGGGTTTACGCCACGTAGCATCCTCTCCACACAGCAGCAGTTCAAGTACGCACCGCAAATCTCAACAAATTCAGTTAGAGATTCAAATCTGAAACAAAGCTACATGCCACTCGTGATCATATTGTAACATTAACACAAAAAGGAACAATAATAACACTTAAACGTGTCTCAATTCAATGTGGCATGATGTGTATCAGGAATCTATCAAAGAACGTTGAGTAGTGCGTCTCTGTGAGACGGCTGGGATTTACTGTCTTTGAGGTCAACTGGTGTTGTTTTTAAGCTCCGGTACAACATTCATTCAGCGATGAGTTACTATGAAGGGAACATCAGCGCTACACTTTGTTCCACACTATGACGATTACACTATTAAAAAGATGCTGGTTGACCCACGGTGAGGGGTGATCCCAACCGTTAAAGGTCCAGCTGCTTCCTTCTGACCGACTCTCTGAGGACACACTGACAAAGTGCTGCCGATCGTCTGTTTTATACGATCGAGCTGTGCTGATTGTCAACAAACCAAAGGGCGTAATAAACACAACCTTGAGAAGAGGAAACATGGCTGACTGCGCTTGTGTGAAACCTGGAGGTGTTGGCCAGGTGGAGGTGTTGGCCAGGTGGAGGTGTTGTCCAGGTGGAGGTGTTGTCCAGGTGGAGGTGTTGGCCAGGTGGAGGTGTTGTCCAGGTGGAGGTGTTGGCCAGGTGGAGGTGTTGTCCAGGTGGAGGTGTTGGCCAGGTGGAGGTGTTGTCCAGGTGGAGGTGTTGGCCAGGTGGAGGTGTTGTCCAGGTGGAGGTGTTGGCCAGGTGGAGGTGTTGTCCAGGTGGAGGTGTTGGCCAGGTGGAGGTGTTGTCCAGGTGGAGGTGTTGGCCAGGTGGAGGTGTTGGCCAGGTGGAGGTGTTGGCCAGGTGGAGGTGTTGGCCAGGTGGAGGTGTCCAGGTGGAGGTGTTGGCAGGTGGAGGTGTTGTCCAGGTGTTGGCCAGGTGGAGGTGTCCAGGTGGAGGTGTTGGCCAGGTGGAGGTGTTGTCCAGGTGGAGGTGTTGGCCAGGTGGAGGTGTCGTCCAGGTGGAGGTGTTGGCCAGGTGGAGGTGTTGTCCAGGTGGAGGTGTTGGCCAGGTGGAGGTGTTGTCCAGGTGGAGGTGTCGTAGTCAGCGCTGGTCATCAGCATCACGCTGGGCTCCAGACCTCACCTGGCCCTCACGATGGGACGTGTGAAAAGCACACGGAGCTCCCATTGGACAGGGGCCGCGTCATGTGACCAACCCCCAGTTTCCAGCGAAGAATCAACCTCTTTCGTTTAACTTCCCGTTAGCAACGAGTTGGGAAACCACAACATTGTTGGTTTCATTTTCCTCCACTTTCCAAATGAAGTCTTAACTCCACCGGACAAACAAAGACTTGATTTCACCTCATTCCTGTTTTCTTCTGTTCTTTATATCCAGAGATAACATTAAGATTTGCTCTTAAATCATCACATTTGTGAATCTGAACATTGTTCTTCCCAACAGATGCTGCTGTGAGATGAGTGAGGGGTTCAACTGCACACTCAGCAGGAGGTGGTGGGAGGAACTGTGTATTTTCTCTTCATACTTCACCTGAAGCCTTATTCGTCCATATTGCAGAGCCTGAACTTTCCCATTTTAATGCAAGACTGATGTTCTCTTCAAACTGGATTACAGACAGTTCTTTGCTCCCTCAATAAAGTATAATCTTATTTGGGAGGCTTCTGTCATCCAGGAGCCTCTTAAACCACTTTCTCCTGGACGCTGCCCCCCACACACACACACACACACACACACACACACACACACACACACACACACACACACACACACACACACACACACATCGGGCAACCGCTGGCAGGTCACACAGTCTGTCAAAGGACACACAGGGATGTATTGTTTGTCGCTGTGGTCTATTAAACGGAGGAAAGGGGGCTCATACTATTTTATTGTTGTATGAAAATTGCACAATAAGTATGGTTTATTCCGCTACATATTTGACTGCAGTCAGATTTCATTATAAACAGGAGGCATGTTCTCTCCTTCTGTCATTAAGCTCTTTAATGTGGACTCCCATGAAGAGTCGCAGCCGATCGTGAGCCCAGTAATTACAACATTTGAGGATGGTGGATGTCTGAGATGGACGTAGTCTAGACATCCACGGAGATAGTCAACGTTCCCATCCATAATAAACGGGGAAAAAAATCAGTTTGTCCGGCTTTTTTGTCTGTTTAATAAAACAACAACATCAAGACCTGTTTTATAGAAAAACTAACCTTAAAGGACTTTTTAACTTACGCTTCATTACATTACATCACATGTCATTTATCTGACGCGTTTATCCAGAGAGACAATAAGAACATTTCAACCATAAGGACACAGTCTGAAGAGGTGTGTCTTTAGTCTGAAGATGTGAAGGCTCTCTGTGGTCCTGATGTCTTCAGAGACCTCCTTCCACCATTTAGGAGCAGGACAGCAGAGAGTGGAGATCTAGTGGAGTGTTTTGCTCTCAGTGAAGGAGGAACGAGCAGTTTTGCATCTCATTTCGTCTCATTTCATCATGTCCTTGTGAGGTGTCCCGGTCCGACCACAAGGTTCCATCCTGTGTCCTCCTTTCCCGCAAACAGAGTACAGATGCCATAATGTACAGGGGGGTGCATTATTGAGCCATAATGTACAGTACCGGTGTACATTGACCTGAGCGTTCCATATCACCGCACACTCAATGTAACACTCACATTCTGCGCGACAGTTAGTTGTCATTTCAGCTTTTCATGCACATACTTAAAAGGTTGCACCTCTGCAACCACCAGGTCTATTTGAATATGTTTTGGTGTCGTAATAACATAACGCTGATGTGTTTGTTCAGATGTGTAAATATCAGCATATGTGTTGCTTGTTGTAAATAGTAAACCAAGATGCCACAAATACACATTTTTAGATTTAGATTTGCCTAAATAAAAAGGCTGTTACCGGGTAACTTTCCCGGTATGCATCCCTTTAAAACATGAAGATATCAGGCAATAAACGGTTTATAGTCACAGCACAATGGGAACTTTTACTTTGATAAAGGGAAGCAGAACAAAGTTTGAGACGTCTTTGTACAGGTTTTACAGAAATCTTTTTCTCCCTGTGGAACAGCCAATCCTTGCTCACTGTTGGAGTGCGACCCGTCCTTTTAATTATCAGAACGCTGGATGTCAGCTGGACGCGCGTGAAGAAGAGAGTTCATATGGTTTGTGGAGGTGGAATGATTATGACCGACACCGCTGGGTTTAAGTCTGACAAAATACATCAATAGGATTCATTCTTTTACAGAAAGCTCAGTTTTCCACAATTTCCGTTCCACAAGTCTTTCAACTTAAAGGACTTGAGGAAATGTTCCGCGGCAGCAGATTTGAGACCCTGGTCTCTGTATCGCTTCCTTTACATTCCTGCTCTCAGCCTTTATCAGACTCATCACCTACGTGGACACATTGTACCGCGACGTCGTCCCAGTCGTACCGAGTGAAATGCTGTGTGCGTTTGGGACTGAGTGGGGGGGCATCCAGTACTCTCCCAGATCTGCTGTTATGTGATAGAATCTTCACCCCCCTCTCCTTCTATGCTCAAGAATTTTCACCGCTGGAGATGAAGAAGCGATAGCGTGTATGAAAATGTCTGCCCTCCATCTTCTCGTGTGCTATTCATAGAGAAGCCCCTCTGGACCCGCTGTCCTTCCTGGGTGAAGGGGATGGGGACCTTTGTCTTTTTCAAAGTAGAAGAAGTTATGATCTGCAGGTTTTGGCAGTGTTCAGTGAGTGAATGTCAGATATGTTTTTAACTGGATGTAGAAACAATGTGGTCGACATTTATTATTTGCAAATGTCTTTTTACCTTTGGATTGTGTTATATATTCAGTTCTTTTATCAAATCGAATGGATGAACACACGTTTTTACCTTCTATGTTTCATTTATTCATTTTTTTCCATTGCCTCCCTTAAAATGTCTTAGAGGCAGAAAACAAGGATGTTTGTCAAAGACATGCTTAAAAATCATCGACATGCATGAGGTGCATGTAAACAGATCCAGAGTAATGCAGAGGTGAGGGAATAATTCAAACGTATGCAACGTGTGATGACTGACGAAAGAGAAGCTGTTCTTAAGCTACTCAGAATTCCTTTAAGATTCTGTTACCTTCACAGATTCATCATTCTGCCGGATATTTAAACTCTCCTTCCAGATGTTGGAAGTCCACCAGTACACAACATTTTGGTAGCTAGCGGCTGCACTTATTACCCCCCTACTGTAGAGCTTTGATCGGCTTTGTGTCCCCCCGAGGGTTGGTTGTCCACCTTGGTCTTGAACCTGCCCTTCAGGGTGTGTGTGGTGTCTGGATCTCGGTGTAGATGGATGGGTCCTCATGTTCTGCCTCTAAACGGCACTCCTCCGCCCTCCCATTCCGTGATTAATGGTCTTTTGGTTGATAAATTACCCCTCAGGCTCACAGATGGGGTTGGGGGGGGTAGCTAGACGGATAATTGCTGCAAGACAATCAATGGCACAATGTTTCTCTTTCACCCCTCCGTCAGAGAGTTTTTTCTCTGAGAATATTTCTCTGACTTTAAATCATTTTTATATAAAATATGTGCACATTGTAAATGAGCAGGATCATACTTATTTGAATTTTAAAAATTAATGGACAATTATTCCTTTTCACGTTTTAAATATTTGCAATATTAGCATCTTTGTTTGGTGTCTCCCTAAGAACGTTGTTCATGTTTTTAATTATTGACCTGAATGTTAGCATATTGTTCCTTTTAATTTTGGCAGAAAGGAGAAAAAAAAAATCCACACACTCTTCTAACCTTCGCCGAACTTACGTGTTCACCCTAAATGTGTATGTGGAAATGTAATGACTGTGTGACACAAGAGAGACAAATAAAGGCTCAATCCTGGAGGAGATTGGTTCCTCCATTTTAAATAATAGAGGCCATCATCCTCTCTTTCAGGGCCTCTTACAGTTGATTAGTTGGAGAACAACAATACCAAAGAGCCTCAAACTCTGGTGTTTACCATGAGAAACACAAAACACTCCATCAATCCATCAAATTTCAGTTTGGATTTCAAATGGGTATTTTTAATACACATTTTAGAAATACTGACCATTTCCGCCGCCATGTCGAGAGTGGATTTTGTTCATTTAAGATGCATGTCAGTTATAAGGCTCTGTAGTGAATGGTTGAGATTCCTGAATAAATGTCATCCTGCTTGGATTTCAGGAGTCAAGGAGTGATGCAAGGAGAGGACAAGTGAGGGGACATAATGGACGACGTGGCACCAAAGCCCAATTCCCCCGTCATAAGAAAGGTATTCTCCCTCGCCACTAATAGCTGAATAGCTGGCCTTTCCTCCTCTGCCCCGTGGAGAGGCGCTGAGAAAAGAAAAATGAGGCTAGAGGAAAGATGAAAACATTTGAAGGATATATTCTGGAGCAGTTAGTCGGTCTTTGTAATGGCAGAAGTTGCTCCCTTTAATTTCCTCGCCCTCTCCTTTGTGTCATGTGTGTCTACCACCCATTTGCTATTCTTCTCTCTCTTTCCATTCTTTCATTTTTTCTCTCTATCTGCACATTCAGGTCCCCCATGATGCAATAAATGTCACACTGCATCCGTCACCCTGACCGGCGGCCAATTCCATCCAGACAACCTAAAGAGGCGATCCATCCTACCAAAACCTTCACTGTTTTCATCGTGGTCTCTCTGTCCACTGCCGCCCCTCTTTCTTTTTTCTATTTGATGTTACCACCTTATTTTTTATTCCTCTGCTCTCCGTGTGTCTCCCACACACTAGCAAATGGTCGCATAATTCTTTCATTTTGGCCTGTGTAAGTGTCAGTATTTCATTGCTTGCATTTAAAGAAGCAGCACTTTTGTCCCGGGGATTTAATCTTGGCAGGAGGTGGAGGTAAATGCAATATTTCTAGCGTGTGTGAGGGACTTAATGAATGAATGAATCACACGGAAAGGTGGTAGAGATACTCCTGGAGCTTGGGGATGAGTTACCAAAAGAATGAAGAAGTCTTCATAAATCACCAGTTGCCATTAGGTTGGTTGGTATTGTCTTCTGCTGGCTTGAAAAGAACAACCACAAAAAGACTGAGTAAATGTACAGGAGAGGGTTCCTGTGTGTTTACCAAGCAAAATATACATCACGTGTCCTGCTTTCCCAATAGTGTGTCCTTTTGATGGCAGGAAAAGGTGCATAGTTGTAAGACCAACATGTCAATGCACCAACAAAGGGACGGGAACATGCATAGATGACCAAAGACCAACATGTCAATGCACCAACAAAGGGACGGGAACATGCATAGATGACCAAAGACCAACATGTCAATGCACCAACAAAGGGACGGGAACATGCATAGATGACCAAAGACCTGCATGTCAATGCACCAACAAAGGGACGGGAACATGCATAGATGACCAAAGACCAACATGTCAATGCACCAACAAAGAGACAGGAACATGCATAGATGACCAAAGACCAACATGTCAATGCACCAACAAAGGGACGGGAACATGCATAGATGACCAAAGACCAACATGTCAATGCACCAACAAAGAGACAGGAACATGCATAGATGACCAAAGACCTGTATGTCAATGCACCAACAAAGGGACAGGAACATGCACAGATGACCAAAGACCAACATGTCAATGCACCAACAAAGGGACGGGAACATGCATAGATGACCAAAGACCAACATGTCAATGCACCAACAAAGGGACGGGAACATGCATAGATGACCAAAGACCAACATGTCAATGCACCAACAAAGGGACGGGAACATGCATAGATGACCAAAGACCAACATGTCAATGCACCAACAAAGGGACGGGAACATGCATAGATGACCAAAGACCAACATGTCAATGCACCAACAAAGGGACGGAACATGCATAGATGACCAAAGACCAACATGTCAATGCACCAACAAAGGACGGGAACATGCATAGATGACCAAAGACCAACATGTCAATGCACCAACAAAGGGACGGGAACATGCATAGATGACCAAAGACCAACATGTCAATGCACCAACAAAGGGACGGGAACATGCATAGATGACCAAAGACCAACATGTCAATGCACCAACAAAGGGACGGGAACATGCATAGTTGTAAGACCAACATGTCAATGCACCAACAAAGGGACAGGAACATGCATAGATGACCAAAGACCAACATGTCAATGCACCAACAAAGGGACGGGAACATGCATAGATGACCAAAGACCAACATGTCAATGCACCAACAAAGGGACGGGAACATGCATAGATGACCAAAGACCAACATGTCAATGCACCAACAAAGGGACGGGAACATGCATAGATGACCAAAGACCAACATGTCAATGCACCAACAAAGGGACGGGAACATGCAAAGATGACCAAAGACCAACATGTCAATGCACCAACAAAGGGGCGGAACATGCATAGATGACCAAAGACCAACATGTCAATGCACCAACAAAGGGACGGGAACATGCATAGATGACCAAAGACCAACATGTCAATGCACCAACAAAGGGACAGGAACATGCATAGATGACCAAAGACCAACATGTCAATGCACCAACAAAGATGCATAGATGACCAAAGACCAACATGTCAATGCACCAACAAAGGGACGGGAACATGCATAGATGACCAAAGACCAACATGTCAATGCACCAACAAAGGGACGGGAACATGCATAGATGACCAAAGACCAACATGTCAATGCACCAACAAAGGGACGGGAACATGCATAGATGACCAAAGACCAACATGTCAATGCACCAACAAAGGGACGGGAACATGCATAGATGACCAAAGACCAACATGTCAATGCACCAACAAAGGGACAGGAACATGCATAGATGACCAAAGACCAACATGTCAATGCACCAACAAAGGGACAGGAACATGCATAGATGACCAAAGACCAACATGTCAATGCACCAACAAAGGGACAGGAACATGCATAGATGACCAAAGACCAACATGTCAAGTTAGTTAGTTTGGATGTAGGGAAGTTCTCTACATTTAAAATACACTCTTCTGAGGAAACCACATATGCACACACACACAAACACTGGGCTTTGTGTCTCAGTCACCACCTCCCACAACAACCACAGTGAAATGGTGTGTGTGTGTGTGTGTGTGTGTGTGTGTGTGTGTGTGTGTGTGTGTGTGTGTGTGTGTGTGTGTGTTGGTCCCAAGCCCCGCCCCACATCCAGCCCTCCTCCATGTGAAGAGGGGCTCAATGATTTGTCTGCTTGTTAGCTGGGTGGTGCAGAAGGTAGCAGGGGGCACGAGGAGGCAATCAGACAGCAGGATTTTGATTCATTGCTTCAGTCCTACAACAGAGATTAATATTCTAATGTAATTATTCATTCGCTGGCTCTTTCTAACCATCCTAAATGAAATCATTCATTGAGGAAAACACAGGTATTTCATTAAAGCTTCCCCAGAACTGGAGGAGGTGGTGTCACTTAGTGGCCAGATGAAAGAAGGATTGGACATGTGAGGACCAGGAGGTAGTGAGCGTCCTAATGAGCACAAACGTCATCATGTTGAGCAGGTGCTTTTCCTGTGATTCATTTGGCCAGTCTGTTATCAAATGAGTGATTGGAATGGGTTTCATACAATAACTTTAATCACTCTCTTTGGAAAGTGCACCAACTTGCACTTTGTTCACCATCTCTCACCGCCTCGCTAAACCTGCATTGGACGCTCAAAACAAATAGAAATGAGGAGAAAGTAAATATGTGAATTGATCAACCTCAGAGACCTTTAAACTTCTGGAGCATTTTTGAAACCATGTGCACACCACTAGATTTTCTAAAGATATGTCTTAACACTACACTACTTTATCATCTTAAATTCTGAATGAGATAACGTGCTTTAATTTACATTGAACCTTCAAAGCTCGACATATTATAAAACCACCTCCCCATTGTACGTTCATCACATGCCCTTTTATTTCATGTACCAGAATCCTTTATTTGACAAGTGTGTTGGCGATACGAGGACATTATCATGGGGGGAGAGAAGGGGGCTACATGCCATTACACAAAAGACATATACATCATGAAATTAACAATAAAAATACAAATAAAGTGTGGGAGGGACTAAGGACTGTCCCATTGTCTTTCAAGTCTGCAGTAGAACTCATCCAGCTCGTGTGCCAGGCGGAGGTCCTTCATGGAGTGGCGGGTTGAAGGCTTGTAACTGGAGAGGCCTCCAACAGATCACCAAACAGAAGCAGAGTCACTTGCTGAGAGCTGTTGTTTCACTTTCTCAGAGGACATTTCTCTCACCGCCTCGCTAGACCTGTATTTGACGCTGTGTAGGTCTTTGTCCTCACTCCTAAATGCCTGATCCTTCTGCAGATGTAGTGTTCTGAGTTCCGCTGTGAACCAGGTTTGTCCTTGTTCTAACTCACCCTGGTGCATGATGGAGCACCGCTGTCCTCAGAAGCTGGTGTATGAAGTTAGAGCCCTTAGACGGAGCAGATCTCACAACTAGAAACGTAAACGTCCTCTGTCCTCGGCCCCCACATCAATACAATGAAAACACTCACATGGAAATATGGGAAACACCTGACGTAGGAGGGATCTCCATCTGAGACAGGCTGAACCGTCCTGTAGGTTCTGCAGGTTGCCTCCTCTCTTCCTGTGGGTATTGGTTCTGCTAATCGGGCTGGACTCGTTTAGAACTACACAACCAGACGTGTTTCTGTGAACTAATCGTACCGGTGCTGTGAACCTGCAGAGTCTCTCTTAAATCCAAAAGATACGTTGGGCGCCAGACCGGAAAACTCTTTACTTCCTACCGTGTCACATTTAGAGAATTACCCTTCGAACAACGAGTACCGATTAACCCGACCAGCTGGGCAACTACCAGTGGTAATTTTGGCAGCTTTTTTTGATTTAGTCTTATTCTTTAGTCTTTTCGTCGACGAAAACTAGACTAAAATGTAATGAGTTTTAGTCCCATTTAATAGCTTTATTAAACTCCTTTTCTTCCCTTCTCAGGCCCAGGGACCCTGTGTTGTGTCTACAGCTGCATAATAGTCCAGCCTGCAGTACTTGGTTGTCCATTAGATGTCCCTCCTATAGGACAGGTCTATAGATGTCCCTCCTATAGGACAGGTCTATAGATGTCCCTCCTAGGACAGGCCTATAGATGTCCCTCCTATAGGACAGGTCTATAGATGTCCCTCCTATAGGACAGGCCTATAGATGTCCCTCCTAGGACAGGCCTATAGATGTCCCTCCTATAGGACAGGCCTATAGATGTCCCTCCTATAGGACAGGCCTATAGATGTCCCTCCTAGGACAGGTCTATAGATGTCCCTCCTATAGGACAGGTCTATAGATGTCCCTCCTAGGACAGGCCTATAGATGTCCCTCCTATAGGACAGGCCTATAGATGTCCCTCCTAGGACAGGCCTATAGATGTCCCTCCTAGGACAGGTCTATAGATGTCCCTCCTATAGGACAGGTCTATAGATGTCCCTCCTAGGACAGGCCTATAGATGTCCCTCTAGGACAGGTCTATAGATGTCCCTCCTATATCTATAGGAGGACAGGCCTATAGATGTCCCTCTATGGGACAGGTCTATAGATGTCCCTCCTAGGACAGGTCTATAGATGTCCCTCCTATAGGACAGGCCTCTATCTATAGATGTCCCTCCTAGGACAGGCCTATAGATGTCCCTCCTATAGGACAGGTCTATAGATGTCCCTCCTATAGGACAGGCCTATAGATGTCCCTCCTAGGTCAGGTCTATAGATGTCCCTCCTATAGGACAGGCCTATAGATGTCCCTCCTAGGACAGGTCTATAGATGTCCCTCCTATAGGACAGGTCTATAGATGTCCCTCCTATAGGACAGGCCTATAGATGTCCCTCCTAGGTCAGGTCTATAGATGTCCCTCCTATAGGACAGGCCTATAGATGTCCCTCCTAGGACAGGTCTATAGATGTCCCTCCTATAGGACAGGTCTATAGATGTCCCTCCTATAGGACAGGTCTATAGATGTCCCTCCTAGGACAGGCCTATAGATGTCCCTCCTATAGGACAGGTCTATAGATGTCCCTCCTAGGACAGTTCTATAGCAGGTCGGCAAACGTTTTGACTCGGTTGTAAAATGTGACGGAGGAGCCGGGCCAAGAACAAATGGTCGAAGTGAAAAGATTTGGATTTTAACAAATAGCAAAGCATTTATTTGAAAGGCAATTTAACAAATTGGCAAAGGTGTAACAACTTCATGAGGACCAGGGACCTAAACGCAACACTTTGTTGTCTTTGTCTGTTTACTTGCAATACTTTTGAAACTTCATGGTCCTTTATTGTTTCCACTGTCCCAACAAAAGAGACCTTAACGTCCTACAATCGGTGCAATACATTATTTTCTTGGCTTCAGAACCTGCAATGAGTTTATCACGTTAGGCGTGTTTGTGGCCGAGCGTCTCATCAGCGAGAAGCGCTGCCTGCCGTCGCCGAAGACAGAGCAGAAAGGTCGGCGGTCTTTGAGCGCGTCTTCATGTTTCTGTGAAGCAGCGCGGCTTCAGCCTGCTAACAGTCAGCTAACAGTCAGCTAACAGCCTGCTAACAGTCAGCTAACAGTCAGCTAACAGTCAGCTAACAGCCTGCTAACAGTCAGCTAACAGTCAGCTAACAGTCAGCTAACAGTCAGCTAATAGGCAGCTAACAGGCAGCTAACAGTCAGCTAACAGGCAGCTGAGCTAAACTAACGAAGCCGCAGCGTAAAATAGTCGTCGCGGTCCGTAGTCGGTGCACAAGAACCACCGCTGCGCGCGTTCAGGGTTGGTGGATGACGTCATCATGTTAATAACCGCTGTTGTCTGTCTGGTCTGCGTGCGTCGCGGTTAGGGAAAAGTATCGTGACTTCGTCAACCACCAACATGTTCGTCTCGTTAAGGAAAGTTAGAATGGATTTAGTCATAGTTTTTATTTTTTAAGATCGTTTGTCACGTCTTAGTCTCGTCTTAGTCGTGGAAAAAAGCTTCGTTAACGAAAAAATGTTGTCATAGTTTTCGTCAACAAAATGAACACTGGCAACTACGCTGCAAAATGTAACAGAAGTCCAGAACGAATACTAAACCAGGAGGCCAATTCAATCAGTGAAAACAGCTGTAATTTACCAAAAGTTTCCTCAACTCAGAAATAGCCACAAAAATGTCCTGCAATTCAATATAAACTCATCTTCAGGGTCCAAATAATCAAATGAAACGTCCCTTGAGTGAAGGTCTTAAGTGAGGAGTCCAGATATTGTCAGTCAAACGTTCAGTTATTGAACTCCGCTTTTATGGAACCAGTTCCCACTTTCAGCCTGGGGGGCAGACTGTGGTGGATAAAATAATTGTACCCTCATTGAGTCTTACGTCAGAACTGGTCTTTAAAATGTTACATTGTATTCTTGAAAGAAGAGGTACAGTTGTACAGTCTGCAGTAGTGTAGTTAACATATTAAAATACATACAAAGTTATGAATAGAGTGGCTGTCATGTCCAATAAGCGCTGTTAAGTTCATTTAATAACGTTGTCTCCTGATTTTCTGTTTCAATTTGAATTTGAAGCATTTATTTACTAGATTGTTTTTTGTTCTTAAGTTTAGTAGAGAGTTTTCCTCTTTCAAGAGTGATTTTCATTTGGGGGGTTTTGGTAATAAACTTATATAATAATAATAATATAATAATAAACTGATTTTGAACCAGAGTTGTGCATTTGGTTCCAGATCCATTGTTCGGTCGTGGCAGTGGGGTGTACCTGTGTACTGAGAAACCCTCAAGGCACAGAACGTGTGAACATACAATATGTACTTCTGAACATATAATAAACACGTCTGAACATACAATAAGAACGTGTGAACATACAATATGTACTTCTGAACATACAATAAGAACGTGTGAACATACAATAAGAACGTCTGAACATACAATAAGAATGTCTGAACATACAATAAGAACGTCTGAACATACAATATGTACTTCTGAACATACAATAAGAACGTCTGAACATACAATAAGAACGTCTGAACATACAATAAGAACGTCTGAACATACAATAAGAACGTCTGAACATACAATAAGAACGTCTGAACATACAATAAGAACGTCTGAACATACAATAAGAACGTCTGAACATACAATAAGTACGTCTGAACATACAATAAGAACGTCTGAACATACAATAAGTACGTCTGAACATACAATAAGAACGTCTGAACATACAATAAGAACGTCTGAACATACAATAAGAACGTCTGAACATACAATAAGAACGTCTGAACATACAATAAGTACGTACAATAAGAACGTCTGAACATACAATATGTACTTCTGAACATACAATAAGAACGTGTGAACATACAATAAGAACTTCTGAACATACAATAAGAACGTCTGAACATACAATAAGAACGTCTGAACATACAATATGTACTTCTGAACATACAATAAGAACGTGTGAACATACAATAAGTACTTCTGAACATACAATAAGTACGTCTGAACATACAATAAGAACGTCTGAACATACAATAAGAATGTCTGAACATACAATAAGAACGTCTGAACATACAATATGTACTTCTGAACATACAATAAGAACGTGTGAACATACAATATGTACTTCTGAACATACAATAAGAACGTGTGAACATACAATATGTACTTCTGAACATACAATAAACACGTCTGAACATGCAATAAGAACGTCTGAACATACAATAAGAACTTCTGAACATACAATAAGAATGTCTGAACATACAATAAGAACGTGTGAACATACAATAAGAACTTCCAGAACATACAATAAGAACGTCTGAACATACAATAAGAACGTTCTGAACATACAATAAGAACGTGTGAACATACAATATGTACTTCTGAACATACAATAAGAACGTCTGAACATACAATAAGAACGTCTGAACATACAATATGTACTTCTGAACATACAATAAGAACGTCTGAACATACAATAAGTACTTCTGAACATACAATAAGTACGTCTGAACATACAATAAGAACGTCTGAACATACAATAAGAATGTCTGAACATACAATAAGAACGTCTGAACATACAAAGGTAACATACAATAAGTACGTCTGAACATACAATAAGAACGTCTGAACATACAATAAGTACGTCTGAACATACAATAAGAACGCATACAATATGTACTTCTGAACATACAATAAACACGTCTGAACATACAATAAGAACGCTCTGAACATACAATAAGTAATGTCTGAACATACAATAAGTACGTCTGAACATACAATAAGAACGTCTGAACATACAATAAGAACGTCTGAACATACAATAAGAACGTCTGAACATACAATAAGAAAGTCTGAACATACAATAAGAACGTCTGAACATACAATAAGTACGTCTGAACATACAATAAGAACGTCTGAACATACAATAAGAACGTCTGAACATACAATAAGAACGTCTGAACATACAATAAGAAGGTCTGAACATACAATAAGAACGTCTGAACATACAATATGTACGTCTGAACATACAATAAGAACGCCTGAACATACAATAAGAACGTCTGAACATACAATAAGAACGCCTGAACATACAATAAGAACGTCTGAACATACAATAAGAAAGTCTGAACATACAATAAGAACGTCTGAACATACAATAAGAACGTCTGAACATACAATAAGAACGTCTGAACATACAATAAGAACGTCTGAACATACAATAAGAACGTCTGAACATACAATAAGAACGTCTGAACATACAATAAGAATGTCTGAACATACAATAAGAACGTCTGAACATACAATAAGTATGTCTGAACATACAATAAGAACGTCTGAACATACAATAAGAACGTGCTGAACATACAATAAGAACGTGTGAACATACAATAAGTACTTCTGAACATACAATAAGAACGTCTGAACATACAATAAGAATGTCTGAACATACAATAAGAACGTGAACTTACAATGAACATAACAATAAGAAACATCTGAACATACAATAAGAACGCCTGAACATACAATAAGAACATACAATAAACACGTCTGAACATACAATAAGAACGCCTGAACATACAATAAGAACGCCTGAACATACAATAAGAACGCCTGAACATGCAACGCCTGAACATACAATAAGAACGCCTGAACATACAATAAGAACGTCTGAACATACAATAAGAACGTCTGAACATACAATAAGAACGTCTGAACATACAATAAGTACGTCTGAACATACAATAAGTACGTCTGAACATACAATAAGTACGTCTGAACATACAATAAGAACGTCTGAACATACAATAAGAACGCCTGAACATACAATAAGAACGCCTGAACATACAATAAGTACATCTGAACATACAATAAGTACGTCTGAACATACAATAAGTACGTCTGAACATACAATAAGAACGTCTGAACATACAATAAGTACGTCTGAACATACAATAAGTACGTCTGAACATACAATAAGAACGTCTAAACATACAATAAGAAGGTCTGAACACGATGTCTTCAACACTAAGAAGAGGACCTGAATATAGTCAGTCAGCTGACTGGATCACAACGCAGACCTACTGACATTATCTACCACCACCATCATTATAACGTGTCCCTTCACTGTTACAGTCATCCTATTCCTACATTATAACTCTGCTTCTTTTCACCACAGGTTTCTATGGACGTGGTTGAATCAGTAGTACGATGCTTGTATCTGATGATGATTTTATTCAAACTTGACAAACCAAAGAGGACTGAGCCACCTTGTTGGGTTAGTCTCCACCTCTCAACAATTGTTCGTACAAACTCTAGATGTGCAAATATTCCCACATCTTCCAGCTGTTTTTGCCCAATCTCTGTCTGTCATTTCTTTAGAGGCAGACGAGAAATCGAAAAACAAACACAAACAAAAAACACTTATTAGCAATAGTTCCAATAGTTTCCAGATGCCGCTAACAGGTTCTAGTTCTCTTCCTACCAACATTAAAAGACACCGTCTGTTGGTTTGACATTTGCAAAACCATTGTTATACATTCATACATGCATGAAATCTTCTTTCTTTGTTGCATCCCGGTGGTTGGGAACCTCCGGTTTATCACCTGCAGGCGCTACCAGCCAGTTAAGAGCAGCGAGGAGTCAGCAGTCAATGACGATATGAAATTGTCAATAAAGTATTTTTTACTTGATGGTTTTTGAAAAGTGTGAATCAATGCAACCAAGTGAAGTCCAGCATATATTCATAAATAATTTCAGTTTTCAGAAACTGAACATAGAGACACACACGCACACACACACACACACACACACACACACACACACACACACACACACACACACACACAGCGTCTGTGAGAGCATGGATTCACTGGAGATGTGAACACATGCCTACACAATGGCAGTACTCAGTCTTCTCAATGCAGCGCTACTGTCACTCAGAAACACACACAACCACTAATGGCATCCAGCATGTTAACACCGACACAGTCACTGGGTCAAAGTGGAACCTCCTACCACACGTCCTTCCTACCTCGGCTGAGCTCATGTTCTGTCACGATTAATGAGCTTGTTGAGGGCTGAGTGATGGAGGAGTGCTGCAGGGATCCTGCTGCATCCAGCTCCACTACGTACATTCACTTCACAGTGTCATTTCACCTTCGTTTGATGTATTTTAAAAGAACGGTCCTTTGTTTGACTATTGGCTCTTTTATATCATCACTTCTTCACAGTTATGGTTGGATGTTTGATGTAGGGGAATAGATGCTGTGCTCACGTGTCAGTGCGTGCGTGACCTCGGATGACCTCCACAGTCTAGACGTTCAGATTCAGTGACCTCAGTGACCTCAGTGCTCATCCAGGATCCATAGAACCGTAGTTACATACGTGACCTTCGTTCTATTTCACCCCTACTGAACACCACTGGCAGTGTTTCACATTGGATGACTCCACAGAGTCACGAGGGATCCGTAGGGCCGACCTGGTAGAGGAGGTTAATTATTGTTTCACTCTAATTTAAGTCTTAAGCCTGAATGTTCATGCATGTACACAAATAGAGCTATCACATACACACAATGTGTGATTTAACTACACTGGGGTATTGCAGCAGAATTCAAATTCCTCCCGATTCTTTGCAGTTTAGTTTGTGTGGAGCTCTGTGAGTTCTCATTGGACGAGGACAATGAGAACGCGGCAGTTTCCTTTTGACATACGCGGTTTACAAAAAACACCCGTTTTTGTAAATGAGTGGTTGGATCTCTGCCTCACATCCATCGGGGGTTGCTTTTCTTTCATACCTTGTCTCTTTTGTTGGTGGTAGATATTATTGAGCGATATTGCAGAGTTACTTTGTACGGATGTGACACGCCGGTTCATACAGTGTGCTCCATCTTCAAGACCTTCGCCGTTCAATCTTAGTGTGTAATAGGACTTTGACTATTGACATGAGACCCAATTCATTGGTTGATTAATATTTCCCCATTACAATTATTAGCATTATTTGGGAATAATCTAATTCACATAATTGATGTCAATAATTTAGTTTCATACTAGCTAATATATCCATTTCTAAAGTTTTAATAAGTTAGACGTAGAAGGTTGTATAACGTAGCCACGTCGTCCCAGGGATTTGGGGAACATGTGTTTCCTGCTCCTTTAACCAGCCACCATTCTCGTTGTCCCACACCATCCATCCTCCGTCACAGGGCTGATTTATGGCCTGCTGCTGTTGTTCCTCTCTGATAGTGTTGAATACTGGAGAGTGTGATTGCCTCCTCAGACCCTTTGCCACTCGGTATCCTGCACTGTCACTGCAGGGGCCCCCTGAGGACCTTACATACACTTTAATTGGTTTGGGAAGGATTTGGCAGCCTTTGAACTAAAGACAGACGGAGAGGAAAGGGGAGAGTGAGAAAGGGAGGAGGTGGAGACAGTGTTGTGTGGGTGGGTGTGTATTTTATGTGCAGTTCTACGTCCTCATTCTCGTTTGAGAAAACAAACACATGCAACAAGAACACTGACAATTTAAAACATGATGCATTTATTTCGGGAATAAACAGTATTGACATGAGCGGTAACGCTAGTCGCATGCAAAGTAGCCCTCAAATTGGACGTACGGGGTGAAAGGCATTCACACGTGGACACAGAAGGGCCGATAAAACGTGTCAGCCAGTCAGAAAACTGTCAATTAAAAATGATCTCTCGGAGCAGAAGATATTTTGAAGTAAGACCTACTGGTGGCCTCTCCCAATGCAAGTCTGATGAGCAGAGTTAGTTATGAGACACACATCTGTTCCATCATTTTCTAGGTACATTAGTGGAATTCTGTTACATGATTGTCAATATGACAGGGGGCTTCTTGTCCTCATGGACGGGGCGTCAGTAGATGTGAGGGACGAGGCACTTGCTCCCTCATTTAGTGAGCAGTGAACTAACCATTTCCTGAAAACCATCCACCTGCTGTCTTGATGCTCTACCTACCAACTTCTTTAAGAATGTTTTTGGCTGCCTAGCAACAGACGTATTGCAAATAGTTAATAACTCTATTCAGATAGGCCATTTCCCAAAAGCTTTCAAAACTGCAGTTATTAAACCTCTCCTAAAAAAGCGGAGCCTAGATGCCTCTATAATCAACAACTACAGACCCATTTCAAATCTACCTTTCATAAGTAAAATAATTGAGAAAGTTGTCCTACAACAACTTAATCACTTCCTGGCTTCAACTGGCTGCCACGACAACTTCCAGTCAGGATTTCGACCTCTTCATAGCACCGAGACGGCCTTTATTAAAGTAGTAAATGACATCCGTCTTAACACAGACTCTGGCAAAACTTCAATATTAATGCTATTAGACCTCAGTGCTGCATTTGATACTGTCGACCAGTCAATACTTTTGGACAGGTTGGAAAACTGGGTGGGGCTCTCAGGCACAGTCTTAAGCTGGTTCAGGTCATATCTACAAGACAGGAACTATTTTGTTTCCATTGGTGACTTCGTATCAGAAACAACCAACGTAACGTGTGGAGTCCCCCAAGGTTCGATCTTAGGGCCGACTTTATTCAACATCTACATGCTCCCACTAGGACAAATCATGCAAAAAAATAAAATTGACCACCATTGCTATGCTGATGACACCCAAATCTATGTAGCGCTATCACCAAACGACTATCGCCCCATAGATCTTCTGTGCCAGTGCATTGAGCAAATCAAAGACTGGATGTGTCAAAATTTCCTACTACTAAATAAAGACAAAACTGAGATCATTGTATTTGGTGCTAAAAAAGAAAGGTTTAAAGTAACCCAACACCTTCACTCTCTGTCCCTGAAAACATCAAATAAAGCCAGAAATCTGGGGGGATTAGATTTACACTTCATTATTATCATTATCATTACAGGTCATTTAGCAGACGCTTTATCCAAAGTGACTTACATTACACTTAAACCCATGGCTTTTTCATTCAGGGAGCATTTTTAATCCAAAACCTTGTGAGCTTAAACCCATGGCTTTTTCACATTTTTGCCCAGGGAGAGTCACATCAAATCAGTGGAATCAAAATCGGCCCTACCCCTACCACCGACCCCACTCAAAAATCATGTACTACCACCTCAAACATGCACGACTTAGAGGGCTCATGTCAGCTCAAGACTCAGAAACACTTGTACATGCCTTTATAACTAGTAGGCTGGACTATTGTAATGGTCTCCTTGCAGGTCTTCCAAAAGCTCAGGCAGCTTTGTTCAGAACGCTGCTGCTAGAGTTCTAACAAAGACCAAAAATGTGAGCACATTACACCAATTCTTAAATCCTTACATTGGCTCCCAGTATGTCAGAGAATTCATTTCAAAATCCTACTGATCACATATAAATCACTACATGGTTTAGGGCCAAAGTATATCACTGATATGCTTCCACTACATAAGCCTTCAAGATCACTAAAGATCTTCTGACACAATCTGTTAGTGATTCCCAGAGTAAAATACAAATCATGGAAAGCATCATTTAGTTACTACGCAACAAACAGCTGGAATGAACTTCCTGAAGATTTAAGACTTGCCCCAACTCTGACCACGTTTAAAACAAGACTGAAAACTTATGTTCAGCTTTGCCTTCTGCTAAATTTTACCTACATTGCACTTTTAACCTCTGCCTTTAATTAAACAATTTAAATAAGATTTTAATTTCTAATTTTATTTGCTTTTATTTGCTGTTTTTAATTGTGTTTTAATTCTTGCATTTTATTTCACTTTATTGTATGAAATGTTATAATGTGAAGCACTTTGAGTCTGCCTTGTGTATGAAAAGCGCTAAACAAATAAAATCGCCTTGCCTTGCCTTGAATGATCAAGTGAAAAAAAGATATATACTAGATGTTCAGCTTCTGTGAGAAGTTTGAGAAATGTGGAAGAAGAAGACAAAAGTGACCTCACTTTGATCAGACCTGTCACAAGAATATATATATATATATAGAATGTCCCTCCAACTATCTGACGTGGATTTCAGGAAAAGCCCCTGAACCCTGTCCGACCTCACTACACTCAACAACACCGTCTGCTGCGGAGACCTTCAGCTTTCTGGGATCCACAATCTCTCAGGACGTGAAGTGGACCTCCAACATCGACAGCATCAGAAGAAGCCCAGCAGAGGTTGAACTTTCAGCCTTCACTTGCTCCCTCAGGAGCTGCTGGTACTGTTCTTCTCTGCCATCATGCAGTCTGACATATATATCCATCAAATGTTTAAATGGTTTTAAATGTTTTTAACTGAACGTAGACTGGGATTATCTCAGTGGTACTGACTTTGCTGTGTATATTTACTATGTATCATACAACTATGAGCTACTGTCACAATAGGTGTTTCTTTTTCACTGCAGCAGCGTGACAGTGAACTCTGCTCAGTCCTGGCTCTAGTTCTCCCGGGTCTCCAGCAGCTTGGTGTCAGTGATGGCCCCCCAGCGCTGAACCTTAGCTCCTGGCTGTGGACAGAGCGTGCTGCCCGAGTAGCTCTGGTCCTACTCGTAGGATACTAGGTCCACTCTACATGCCGAGGAGACATCAACATTACATTGAGACTGTTTCATAAGATGATCAGCACCCCGTCCCCTCTGCAACAACCTACGGCACACCGCCCCCCACCCCCAACTCGTCCCTCACAACCTACCAGGTGAGAACAGAACTGAGAAGGTCCAGGTCCAGACGGCTCCTCAGGTTTCTGCACAGACCAGCTTTGCTGGATAGTGGAGCACGTCTTCAACCTGAGCTTGAAGCTGGAGAGAGGACCACGCCCTGTGTGGTACCAGACCCAAAGACCCCACGACCCAAGGAACTGTCCCAGCTCCCTTCCTCTTCACCATATACACCTCTGACTTAAGTATAACTCTGCCAACTGCCACCTACAGCAGTTCTCCGATGACTCAGCACTCCTGAGGAGCTTCTCTGACTCCGTCGTAGCATCTGCCATCTTCTATGGAGTGGTCTGCTGGAGCAGCAGCATAGCGGCGGTCGATGGGAAGACACTCGACGAGCTCATCATGAAGACCAGCAGGGTCCACTGGACACGGTGCAGGTGGTGAGAGACAGAAGGATGATGACTAAGCGATCATCCCGGATGAGCAACACCTCCCACGGTCCACCCATGGTGGACGTCCTGGAAGCTCATCTGGAAGTGTGTGAAGGAGAGGAACGCAGGTCCTTCCTTCCTGCTGCTGTCAGGCTGCACAACGTTAACCTGTTAAATGCTCCTCACACTATGTTTAAATCTCTTTGTGTAAAATAAATTATTTTTCTCCACAACATTCTCAATGGCATCCGTTATAATACCAGTAAATATCCAAAGTATTTTTTCCAGGCCTTTGCTGCTGCTCGGTCGGTCGGTCTTCTCACAACCAAACAAAGACACCAGCATCAAAGTTTGTGAAGGCAGCAGGTCAAAGTTTGATGACGTCTTCTGTCTTCTGGTTTGTTTTGGACGCTTGAACAAAACAAGATAAAAAAGACCAGCGTGCGCCGGCAGAGAGCCACTTGATGTGAATACAGTCTTGGATAGCGCTTAGAGGTGAGTCGCAGCCTGACGAGGGGCATCATTCTTTTTGACACCTAAACCAGTTTTGGCTCTTAAAAATGATGGTGGAGAGCGGAGAGCGGAGGGAGCCACCAGGAGAAAATACACCCGTAGCTGCACGTGGATCGCAGGGCAACTTTTATTAAGGCAGCAATATGCTCAGCTGGGCTTCGCCATCCATCACTAAGACCTGCCCCCCTCACTGCGGCTGGACCCCGTGGACTCTCTTTTCTCTGCAGGCTGAGCAAGTGATTGGTGGACACCTGGAACATCCATCCAGCCTGCACTCCATCATAATAATACAGCTATAATGGCATGTTAAACAATAGAGATTCACCGTATACACTCTGCATATATATATATATATATATACGATTGTTTTTACATGTTGTCTTAACCTACAACATATAGACTGATATTTACACATCTGGATAAAACCTCCCAGGTGTTTCCTTTATTATGACACCCAGAATATTCAAATAGGCCTCATGGTTGCATGGTATGGGTCGTCGTGGCGCAGGGGTTAGAGAAGGTGTGCTGGGAAGCACAAGGTTGTTTGTTCGATTCCAGGCGCCCCATGTTCCATGTTGAAGTGTCCCTGAGCAAGACACCTAACCCCCAATTGCTCCCCGGCAAAAATGTGAAAAAAGCCATGGGTTTAAAGTGTAATGTAAGTCGCTTTGGTTAAAAGCGTCTGCTAAATGACCTGTAATGTAATGTATCATGGGTGTGCTATTTCCAACAGGGCCTAAAAAATGTCTTGTCTTCTATGAGGTCAAACACTACGTCGTGTTACCAGAACCTGCTGCAAACCCACAACTGGTTAATTACTATTTGTTCTGTCTGAGTCAATTGAAGGTATAAGGGCCCATTATAAATGCCTCTCATCCTCTCATCAGCAGATCTCATGTCATGGGAGGAATAGGTGCATGGGAGTCCTCACTGAATGATGTATGATCAGTGTGTACAAATACATGAATGAGCATTTTGGGTACAGTTATACAGTA
>BMAF01002886.1:0-24459 GCA_014132575.2 Gasterosteus nipponicus | reverse complement strand
TGATTTGACACAAGTACGCTCACGCTCAGCTGTAATTAACACAGCGATCAAAACAGCAAAAGTAACTGCTGCTTCAGACGCAGAATCCCCAAAAAACCCATGACATAATAGAGGTAGGACGGTGAGATAACAATGAAAGCGCCCGCAGCAGGTAGAGGTTAGGAGGACAGAGGGGCTGGTAAATAAGGAGTGAATATGTGGGAGGAGGATTGATTGTTGCCCCGCAGCTCAGGAAACAATCATTGAGCCGCAGTTCATGACCTCCCTGCAGAAGTCTTTATTACTCACTACTACGTGGTGTTGGTGAAACCTCGTGCAGCTGTTACAGCCCCTCCGTATATTGCCACAGACTGAAATCTCCCTTCTGATTCACTCAAAAGTCAATAGATATTAAAGGTTTCAAAAGAAACCGTTGTTCCTAAATGTCTGTTGTGGGCCTGACATCCAGAAACGAATCCCTTTGTGTACGTTTTATTCTTCTCATAAAGAAATGGGAACCGTCTCATTTGATCCAGCTATGTGACCATCTTGAGCCACATCAGGCATTTCCCAGTGAAGTCTGGGTTGGTGGAGGCTGAGATCATGTCCTGACCGCTGTATGATGAAGCCTACAACTTTGGTGCACTTCTCAAAGCTTCTCTCACCTCCGCAGCAGTCATGTTCTTTTTCAAAAGACGTCCTTGTGAGATTGAGTAAGAAGGTCCTGGGAAGGGAAAGGAGAACTAGCCTCATGTCAGCTGTCACTGGGGTCGGAATCCAAGACATCTATTTGTGTGGCACACAGAGCAAAGACCTCAGATTCGCCTGTAAAAAGCATTGGCAGGGTTAAAGAAAATTGAAGGACGAGCCTGAAACTTTCTATATGTTAGTCCAGTGTGTGGACACTATTTATGTAAAAGGTTTTACTGTGAGTAAAGCAGAACACATCCAGAAAGGCTTTAGTGGAGGCCTCACCCAAACTTCAAGCAGACAGATGAGGAGCAGTTTTTCAGCCGTTTCCGGTGATTTCTAAGTCCCGCCTCTGGAGAATAGAGCCGATAGAATGAAGGCAGACCTCAGGTGGGTTAGTGCACCGATGGACAGTTGAAGTTCAGTTTTGGCCAAACAAATAAAATATTGTATCTGTAATAATCCTTGGCGCTGTGTTTGGAGCATGTTGTTTGAGGTGTGATTAATAAACTAACTCTACATGTTGTTGTGTTTTATGGAGCAGGAGGAAGCAGCATCAAGCTGAAGGACAACGATTTGTGGTGACAATCAGCTTTGACAGCGTGGGACACATTCTGTGATAGTTTGTATCCAATAAATATACATACAAGTTAACCAATAGGTTGCTTTTATTGATTTCCTCAGGAAAGTCGCTAAACGGATTTTTTATTTAGAGGCAGGTTGCTCTGCTTGACTAGTAAACGAGAGCAACCTCCAGAAACAGTGGGAGAAATGACGCGAGCAGGCCAAACCGCCCCACCGGTCCCATTTCAGGAACCGCCCCACTTCCTCCTACGTAGTTGTTGGGAGGATCTGCCCGGTCCACAGTGACGTCGATCTCGCGATGCAGCCGACAAAATGAGACCTACATGGTTTAAATACACTGAGGAGGTGCAGGTGATTGGACACAAGAGGACACAATCAGGACAAGACACAATCACACTGGAATAAAACACCAGGTAAGAAGTGAAGTTAGCCTAAGGAATCTGGCACGAGTGAGTGCGAGTGAGGGATTTTCGGGCATGAAATAGCAAAATATAAAGATGAATATCAGCAAAGGATATTGTATTCAGTCACAAACATATCATTAGATGTTTAAAAACGGCCTTAGCTATCAAACACGCAGTGGCACCTCACAGCTTGACACTGATTATAATTGAATCTATTTTCAGTTCCACTGCTCTTGTAGTTTGGGAGAAAACCTTTTTTATTTTGTAGAGGGTGAAGAAAACGATCAAAGCCAACATTAGCCCTCTGAAGTACCAGTGTAGTGTAATAATCCTCTCTCCTATGATCCACATGCACCGAATGAATGAAGCCTAAAGCCTAAAGCCTAGTTTATGCTTATGCGTTTTCAGAGACGACGAGACGCAAGACCCTTTACGTGTCCCTTTGCGTCGCCACACCTCCTTTGCGTGTCGAGACATTTTTTCTAGGCTTACATTTTGCTAGCCAGCAACGCGAGTTCCCGCTCCCGCAGCGCACCAGGGCTGGACTGGTCCGCTAACTGCGCCTCTTTACGGAGTCTCACATTTCTGCCTCCATAGCCCGACACCGCCATTATTAACACGAAGAATGTTTACGGAAGAAATGCTAAAAAAATGCGCAAATATGAGCGCTTATACGAGCCACTATTGGCGACGCAACGACGCAGACGCAAACGCAGAAGCATGCGCCCCGGCCTTTAGACGGTAGCCCAGTATGGAATCTGTAGTAGTATCAGAAGTGCTTTCACCCACTTGGTGGAGGAAAAAATGTTAATTCACTACCTGCTGATTTGCTCAATTGGTACACTCACAGCTCTCAACTGCTCAGGGCTTCATCCATCACAGCCTTGCCATGAGTTGCAGGGGGGTTAGTCTGACCATCAGCTTCCTGTGGGGAAGCTTTTCTTCTCTCTGCTGTCTGTTGAGGAAGCACAATCACGAAATACAAGGCTCTCTCCACTATAGCCTGCATTTGGGGGCCATGGTCTTTTGCTGCCACAATCTTTGAAGAATATGAGTCCATTACGTGGACAAGAATCCCCCACCACGAAAGGTTGGAGGCGAGGCTTAGTGAGTTCGAAGCACGGCTCCGCACCATGGAAGCGCAGTCGTTAGCTACTGTACTTAGCCAGCCATCACCTGTAGTCGGTGCGAGCCACATAGACGTAGCGTTAGCTCCTGCTAGCCGGCCCCAAGCAGCCGGGAGGCCGGCTGACTGCCCGGAGTCTAAGTGGAAGCACATGGTTCACCACCAACCACTTCACGGCATCCATCCCACTTTGGATGGAGCTAAACTCATTTCTAAGAACCTGAGCCAGTTTCTTAGTGGACCCGATCCATGACCCAGAGTTCAGACCAGGAAGCAGAGTCGCATTCTTACACACTTCGCTGCGCTTCCATCCCAGCAGTCACACCCCCACCCAGTCGGCCGTATCGTCCGCTGTTAGGGATTCAAGCAGTAGAGCATGTAGTAATGTTTAGTGTTAGAATTGTAGTTTGTGTGTTATTAGACAATAGTCATCACATTAGCAGGATAGATGAAATAAGTGCAACATGAATCTAACACAATTTATAGTCATATACACTGTAATGTTAAGACCTGGGGACGGATGCTAATTGCCGTCCTTTATGGATTTTCTCCCCAAAGAGGGCTTTTTGGGAGTATTTTCTCCTGTCAGGTAGTGAATAAGCAAAGGATGTACCACAGCCCTGCGAGGCAAACATGATTTGGATCATATAGAACTGACTTCTATATGACCATCACAGTGGTTACGATGTGATGTAATGTGATGATATTGTGCGTGCTATGTTATATTTACATGAAGAAGCTTCAAGCCAAATGTGTGATCATTGAATGTACTGCAGTATTAAGTGAACAGTGATTGGTCAGTGACGGATTTCAGATTCGACCATCAGATGGCGCCAGGAGGCAGTCATGTGATTCCTTGGAACAGAAAGGAATTCATGAGGGAGGAGCTGGGCTCGAATGTGCAGCCAATCACATACGACAACAGCACAAGGGACACGCCCCAGAGGGATTGAAAGAGGGGAGCTGGAGAAGGAGCAGGCAGAAGCCTCCTGTGAACCAATATTGATCGTCATATGAGACTGGACGAGGGGACTTCTCTAGTTCACAAAATAATATACTATTTATACTTTATTTCCCTTATAACTGTTTCTGTACTGCATTTATTACCAAATATGTCAGACTTACAAGGACTTTGACTTGGCGGTTAAGCGCGTAACATCAGACAGTAAGACGACATGGACAACAAGACAGATAAGACAACATAGTGCAAGAACACACAGTGCAATAGGAATTTAAATAAAAAATAAAAGTTACTTTGTTTCTTTTTAAGTGAGGTGTGTGTGCATGTAGAGTGAAGGGAGTGACCCGTGGAAAGGAATGTCAGAGTCAGTCAGTGGGGGACCTGTTGATGAGCCCGACTGCGGACGGGAAGAAACTATTAGCTACAATCTTTTCATATTGCAGCTGATCTCCCTCACTGTAGAGTGGATGACACGCCCCCCCCTCCCAAACCTGAAATTGGCACAGAAAACAGCACTGGTTACAGCAAATTTACAAATGATCTTCTACTTGCATCGGACCAAGGACTTGTCTCTGTTCTTGTGCTTTGTGATCAATTTCATTTACTCTTTATGCTTCCTTTGTGCGACGTTATCAGAAAACACTGCATAAACTTCCATTATTATGCAGACAATACTGGACTCGATCCGTCGATCAAACCAAATGAGATCAGGAATCAGGAAACATTTATGGCCAAAATATGTCAAACATACAAGGAATTTGTCTTGGCAGTTGGTGAGTGACAGTAGACAGTTTAACAATAGACAACAAGACAGCAGTGCACAAGTAATAAAATGAAATGCTAATGCAATGGGTTAGTAGAATAAGGCTATGGTTAGTATAAAATAAGAAAGTTAAAGTTAAAAATATTAAAAAAGTTATAAGAGTGACGACAAAGTGACGAGTGAGAAATTACAGTTAAAGTGACATGTGCAGTATGAAGGGGAGAAACTGTTCGTGTGGCGGGAGGTCTTAGTCCTGATGGACCTCAGCCTCCTGCCAGATGGAAGGGGCACAAACTGTTTTTGTCCGGGGTGAGAGGGGTCGGCCACGATCTTTTTAGCACGCTTCAGAGACCTGGAAGCGAACAAGTCCTGCAGGGACGGCAGATTGCAGCCGATCACCCTCTCTGCAGAGCGGAGGACACGCTGCAGCCTGCCCTTGTCCTTGGCTGTGGCTGCAACGTACCAGACGGTGATGGAGGAGCAGAGGATGGACTCCATGATGGCCGTGTAGAAGTGCACTATCATAGTCTTTGGCAGGTTGAATTTCTTCAGCTGCCTCAGGAAGAACAACCTCTGCTGAGCCTTCTTGGTGATGGAGCTGGTGTTCAGCTCCCACTTGAGGTCCCTGGTGATGATGGAGCCCAGGAAACGGAAGGAGTCCACAATAGTGACGGGGGAGTCACACAGGGTGATAGGGGAGGGTGGGACTCTGTTCCTCATGAAATCCACAACCATCTCCACTGTCTTTAGAGCGTTGAGCTCCAGGTTGCTCTGGCTGCACCAGATGGTCAGACTCCACCTGTAGGCGGACTCGTCCCCACCAGAGATCAGTCCAATGAGGGTTGTGTCATCCGCAAAGTTCAGGAGCTTGACGGACTGGTGACTGGAGGTGCAGCTGTTGGTGTACAGGGAGAAGAGCAGAGGGGAAAGAACGCAGCCTTGGGGGGAACCGGTGCTGATGGTCCGAGAGGCTGAGACATGTTTCCCCAGCTTCACGTGCTGCTTCCTGTCAGACCAACGTGATCTCCAAAACCTGTTTGTAAAAATGTATATGAAATTCTTGAACATACAAATTCGTAACAATATATACGAACTCGCGGTGGTTAACCACGCCCCTTGAGTGAACAACATAGCGGACCATGTTGGATTCTTGAGTGAATGTCTCTCCGTCATGTTGGATTTTTTAAAGGGGGTTAGGGTTAATATTGTATTCTTACAAGTTAACATTGATTTCTTGTTAAAAATGCAATCACGTTTATTTTACATCGTTAGACTTCACAAAGTGTGTTTATGGGGCGCAGGTCCCCATTCACTTTGAATAAGGTGACGTCATCAGTTGCAGTCCGTATTTATTTACTATGCATCACTACGAATTTGTATTTTCAAGATTTTCGTATACATTTTTACAAACAGGTTTTGGAGATCAGGCGGCTCGAGGAGATCTGGGGCAGCGAGATACAGCGGCTGTGGTGATGTGACAGTCATGCTGGCGCAACAGAAGGTTTTTTTAGCTATTTTTTGATGCAGACAAGATAAAGAATACAGACTGCGCTTTACACAATAAATGACCACCTTTACACAATAAACCGTTATTATGCAAGAGCACATTCACTAGATTCTAGTCCAGGACGATTAAAGGTATTACTGCTTTCTGTACAATAATGGAGAAAAACACATTGTTTTCAATGTTTTTCAAGGAAAAATACAACTTGGAAAAGTAAATTTTTCTCAGATACTTATGTACAGCAGAACTTCAAAAAAGTAATTAATTAATGGGTAACAATAGAACCTAATGAATGAAGAAAAAATAACCGTGATCAGTGAAACTATGTGCAACACCGCGTTTTCTACTTCCTGTTCCACGTACCAGGGTGAATTTGGCTGCAAGAACCTTGTTCATTTCTTCATCATCCCAAAAATTAAGAGGTACTTCCCTACAATAAACTAATCATGCTGGACAAGATGTGGGGAAGAAAGAGCAAACCACTGCCATATACAGTACGTTGGGGCTGCCCCAAGATGCAAATATTCTGGGGGATATTTGGAGATCTATGCAGCATATCCCTGGGCAGCAGATCCTATATGTATATAATAGACAAAAACAATCAATCCATTAAACCCTCTAAACTAAAGTGAGAGCTGTGGAGCTGTAAACGGCACAAGCCCAACTAAGGAGACCACAAGGTGGCAAGGCCAGAGCAAAAACAGTGACCTGGGCATCCTGGGGCGGGTGTACAAGGCAAAAAGGACATGACACACTGGCACAGGACAAGGGGAGACGCAGGACACGATCAGGAATCAGGGGAGACAATCCGACTGGTGACACAAGAGGAAGAGCAAGGAACCTGAACGAGAGGAGAGTTCATTTCAAAATAAAACAGGAAGTCACAAAACAACCATGGAGACAGAACAGAAACCCAACTTGACATACATTATATATGGAGATTGTGTCATACCCAGGGCTGTAGTGGAGGGTAAACGCACGTAAACGCCGCTACACACCTCTGTGATTTTGGAAATAGCTGCCACGCACTTATAAATAGCGTTTACGCACTCTCTGCGGCGTGCCACGCACCTCAAAGTTCCCTGCGCCTGTATTCTTCCGTTGGAATAATTCGAAATAAACTTGGTGTAATTTTAAAACAGCTAAGACCTATTCCTATTGTTGAACATATAAACGCCGTAGTCTGAATCATTTTTATCTGCGCCTGTATTATGATCTGTGAGCATCCAATCAATGCCTTGCGGCTGCAGAAGCGACGCCAATCAGGATCCAGGAGGTGTGTAAACACACGCCAGGATCAGCCCAGTGGTCCCCAACCTTTCTACCTCACGGACCGGTTTCATGTCAGACAATATTTTTCGCGACCGGTCGAGAAGGTCCGACGGGAGGGGTAGTAGTCGCGGGGCGGAACGACCGACGGGGTAGGGGGTAGTAGTCGCGCGCCTGTGTTCGCTGGGCGTGCACGGTAAAAGGAGAAGAAAAACGCCAGTGACGCGCGCATACACCAGGGAGAAAATCTAGTCAATGTTCAAAGGCTCTGCCTCCCTGTCATCATGAGCGGGCAAAGCTGTTGCTTCACCGAATAGGCCTATGCTTAATCAATTATTTTAGGTCATGAAAGGTGTAGAGTAGCCTGTAAGCTGCTAGAAAACAAGTCAGTTCTCAATGTGAAAACAAAACATGCTGTAGATTATTTATGATGACGTAAGTAGTACATGAGTGTTCCTTTAACTTATGTTGTCAGTGTAATTGACAGGCTGCTTAACTGGTTAACTGGTTCAACATATTTTTTCAGGCAGTGATAGTGACAGGCAATGATGCAGAGAGCACAGGGAGAGGAGAAACACCAGGTCCAATAGAGAGAGAAGACAGAGGAGTTAGCGAACCCCAGAACACACGTTCTGGGGTTCATGGCCCTCTGTGCAAGGCAGGACCTGACGTGGAGGACAAGGAGGCCCTCTGGGCACTTCTGTGAAAAGGAGACTCCATATGTAGATAGTTCTTAATCTGCAATTGTCTTGTTGTGTTGTGTTGACATACTTTTCTTTACTGTTTTGTTAAATTTAATAAACTACTAACACATTTATTCATTGTCATTGATTTTATATGACTTTTACTGATAACATAATGTAATATAGCCAGGACAGCCTTACAGAGTCGCGACGCTTTGTGTTATGCTGCTCGCGATCAGGTCTGTATGATCACAAAATTCAGAGTTTACCCACCTCTAATTTACCACTACAGCACTGGTCATACCTGTATGTTTCTTCTAGTATGAAATCTTCTCCCTGCAGTTTAAAGTTTATGAAATATTGTTTATTCTATTGAATCCTTACATTTTCTGAAGAGGATATCTGTTAACATGATATGTACCATATAGGGCACATTTGGACAATAATTTCTGACTTACAGCTTAAGAAAGTATTACATATTATCTATGTTGTTTTACTGGGGTAAATCTCAAGCGGCGCAGAAAAAACTAATTGCAAATATGGTCAAAATACAGCATTTGATTCAAGCATAGATTAAGGAATAATATATGAATAACATACCATCTCCTTTTTAGGGTATGAGGAAATGAGTTTGTTTTATTTCTTGTTGAATGTTGCTTCGTTTGACTTGGGGGGGTATGACTCACCAATAAGAGTTGTGTCATGAAGATGTGGTACAGGTTAACAGCCAGTCATCGGTCAAGACTCGTGATACATCAGTCAATGCCCATATAAAAGGCATAAAGCCTGTATCACTACGAATTCGTATGTTCAAGATTTTTGTATACATTTTTACGAACACGTTTTGGAGATCAGGCTGGTCAGACAGGAAGTCTGTGATCCACTTGCAGGTGGAGTCGGGCATGTGCAGCTGGGAGAGTTTGTCCTGCAGCAGAGAGGGATGATGGTGTTGAAGGCAGCTTTTTAGACTTCAAAAATGTCTTGGAGACATCAAAATGTGGCAACTTTCTGATGAAAAACTGAAAGAAAGGAAAAATAAGATGGAGGTTATCTTGATAGGCCCAGAGCACCTTCGAAGTCAGCAATCTTGTGATGTACTTTCTCTGGATGGAATTGCTCCGGTATCCAGCAGCCTCTTTCTCTTTGACCAGGATATGTCCTTTACATTAACAAGAACTACGAAAAGAGATCATATTACTCCTGTATTAGTGTAACACATCACAGGAGACAGGAGTCGACCCAAGCGCAGAGTTAATGAAGAACAGGTATACAGTGGTAAGGCT
The DNA here is from genome assembly GCA_014132575.2 of Gasterosteus nipponicus. NCBI lineage: Eukaryota > Metazoa > Chordata > Actinopteri > Perciformes > Gasterosteidae > Gasterosteus > Gasterosteus nipponicus. The sequence goes on along the minus strand of BMAF01002886.1, from coordinate 15,212 downwards.
TAGTCGTATCGCTTATAGTTGGGGCTGGCTCAGGTTAGCCTGGACCAGCCCTTAGATAAGCTGCTATAGGCCTAGACTGCCAGGGGACTTCTTAGGACACACCGAGCTTCTCTCTCTCTCTAATTCACATCTCATAATAATGCACAACACTAATTCAGCTTCTTCCCCAGAGTTTTTGTGCTTTTCTCAAATCGCATGTTTGTGGGGATCGTGGTTCCTTCTGACCACTGCATGGTCTGGCCCGCATTCGGTCGAAGTGGGCTGCATTTGGCCCGCACATGAAATGAGTTTGAGACCCCTGCCCTTAGGTTTCTTCCCGTTTTTTCATTTTTGGGAGGATTTTTTCCTGTGCCGATGTGAGGGTTTCGGGACAGAGGATGTTTCATGTGCAAAGGCTGTAGGGTCCTCCTGAGGCAAATTTATAATTTGCAATTTTGGGCTATACAAATAGATTGAAGTGATTTGAAAACACCTGTACAACAGACCAGACCATTGCGAGAGTCCCAGCGGACTGGGCTGCCTGGACCTCGGCACCCGTCGTCTTTGGAGACAGGGCCGTGTAGGGATAGTGACCATTTTATCAGAAGCAGCAGGTGGCTTTACCATCTGCAGAAGGAATTTAGTATTGATTCATTTCAGTTCGCATCAGGCGTGTGTTATAACCGCTTAATTAGATATTAGCAACCCATTTTTCAAATGCCATGGATCTTCTCCACTAATAGCCTTTAGAAAAGAAGCGTCTTTGCTTCTGTTGTGATGTATACAAAATACTTCACAAGGCTGACTATGAAAACATAACATTTGTTCATTTCCATAGTTTGCCATTTGTAATACTAATGAAATGGGTGGTCATACAGTAGTGTCAAGAAGTTTCGCATACAGTCCAAAACAAAATGGAATTGGGAACTCAAAAAATCCCCCAACGACAATTACCACAGATCCTTTGGATCCTTTGAAATCATTTCCTGGAAATGTCCCTTAAACACTGCCAATACACCAAGCTTTTCCTTTTGGTATGGTAAATAATCAAGCAAGCATATGTTTCCCGAGTCCACATTCCCATCTAATGTCCTTTATATGACATAAGGAAACCATTAACTGTTTTATGACCTCAGCCGTTTTTCTTAAATGATCAATGCGTGCTTCCCTAGGTCAATATGTTGATATTATTCTCAGCTTCCACATTCTTAAATATGCACATAATGTAGAAAGTGAGAATTTTAAGAGCCCATTATTGGACGTCATCTGTGTCCAATTGGGTTGATTTTGAATTGGGAGAATTTCCCTTTTTAGAACACGCTTGTCATTTTTGTCTGCAGGGGGCACGGTGTCATTCGGGAAACAAAATGTCTACTCATTTCCTTCCTGACATTTTATTCAACCTACTATCTGTACCTTCATTTTGTTTTTCTCTTCATAAGCCTTGCTTCATTACCCAGGCTGTGATGCACAGGGCTTCATCCGAGACCATTCTGTCCCCAGTGTCTCTACAAAGACACATTAGGAGTAAAGAACCTGTTTGTACCCATGCTAATGAGGCTGAGTGAGTCCATGTCCATCCCTCCTAGTGAGCGTGCAAGCACCCACTTATCCACCCACACACAGCCCATGTACCTCCCCGCAGTGAGTGTCTACAGACCCCAAAGGAATAGAATATTATCTTTTTCTTTCCGTATCAGGCCTGTCGGAGGCTCTCCTCGCTGCTATTTACATTTGCTGAGGCTTTTCAAATTGAGTGCATTATGTGCCGGTGATGGAGCTATAATTACAGGGGCCTCAGCAGTCACTGCGGAGAGAGGCCTGCGATGTTTTATTGTGGCTACAAGATTCCAGATTGGCTTTATCAGTGAAAATGGAATAAGGGTAAGAAAAGAAATATTGTTAGGAGTTTGCTCAATAAAAATAATATATTTATTTGACTTTGATACATAGTTTAAACATTTGAGTAAAGGGAAAATCTTGTGGAAACTGGACAATGCTGGACCATCATTAGTACAAATCGAACAATACATTTGCCTCTTTATTTCACGTTTACCATTGAGCAATTTTCGACTAACCACTGAAATTTTAACCACACAAATGAAGCTTAGGCGTACATTTAGCCAGGAAGACTGGAGAAGAAGAAATCCACCGAGCTGTGTGCGGCGACAGATGATGTCTTGAACCCAAACATGGCAGTTCCGACTGTTTTGTACAGAGCAGAGATAGTGGTTATTTCAATGGTGCAAAGTGGAAATGACAACTGTCTTTACAGAGCCACAGAGATAAGCCACGCCCCCTTTCAGGGGAGAATTAAGTTTTTGACGCGAATGAAGGCGAATTACCTGCAACTAGTAGGGCGAGTAAACTTGCGCGAGAAGCGTAAATGACACCTGGAAAACGCCGCACATTAGAGGATTGGAGCAACTTATTCTCAAGAATCCCAAAGGGGGGATATGCCTCCTGTCCGAGAGGATCCAGAGTACATCTGGTCCTGACATAAAAGCATGTTTCTTCAATCACTATTATGGTTTCAATTTCTCTTTCCATCTCTCTTGAGCTTTCTCCCTCCCCCCGTCAATGGATGAGTATCAAACGTGAACCAATTTGAATACAGAGAGGTCCTTAGTGAATTTGGTGACTTAAGTAGGAAGATGCTGCGGCCTGTACCAGTTAGGAGAATGACCTGTGCTTAAACGTCGCCATAATAATATTCCAGACACTAAAGCGCTTCAACACGTCATCCTCACCCATTCATGTACTGACTACAAGCTACCATCATCACGACTACCGGCCGCCATATTCAACACTAAACCATACTCAAGAAATGTATGTGTGCTGTACAAATAAGTCCAAAGCTGTGTTTATTTCCTGAGGAGACAAATATCCTTCAGTGTGAGCAGGACATGTTTACAACACTGGTGGCATCAGAAAGCTTTTATACACTGCTGGGAAAGTGGACAGAGGGACCGAACAAAAGAAAACTTAAGAGGGCAAGCTGTTTTGGGCAGCAGGACAACACTGGATGTAAATATGTAGTACCATTAGTTCATTTCCAACTACCATACAATAATTGGTTAGAGAGATGTTAACATTACATACTTCTGCAGTACTTCTGTGCTGAAAAGCTACATTGTAGACCTACTCTTATCTGCTATAAAGAAAATAGCAATGAAAATAAAAATGTTTTCATTCAAACCATGAAGAAAATAAAACTTTGGTATCTTCACATTGTCAAACCCTGCATACTGGAAGAGATACCCCAAACAGTTGACCACTGAGTTTGTCAAACAAAGTCCTCTGTTTCCCCCCCTAGTCCTTCCCTCATGTTCCCCCATGCTCACATTCTTGAGCGGTACACAGCGGCGACCGATGAAGACTCATCACTGGCTGTATTTCAACCCTTGTCCTGTGGGTTAGGGTTGTCAGTCCGATTTGTCTTCTTACCCAAAGAAGTACTCCACCTTCCTCCGGTCTCAAGCCACGGCACTTACACCGTCACCAACCTGCCTGCCTCCGGTGTCGAGCCACGGCACTTACACCGTCACCAACCGGCCCGCCTCCGGTCTCAAGCCACGGCACTTACACCGTCACCAACCTGCCCGCCTCCAGTGTCGAGCCACGGCACTTACACCGTCACCAACCGGCCCGCCTCCGGTCTCAAGCCACGGCACTTACACCGTCACCTACCTGCCCGCCTCCGGTGTCGAGCCACGGGACTCACAGAGTGATCCGTCTGTTTGGTGCTCTAATAAATGATGTTACCCGATTTTGGATCCTGTGGTCTGCATCCCGTGACAGTCTTCCCTGTGCACTTCCTATGTACAGTTCACTTTTCACTGTGCTTCATGGCCCTTTGAAGATGGGCTGAGTGCCTCGGAAGCCTCGCTCGGCCCTTAAACCCACATAGTCTTGTAAATGCAACATTCCTGGAGTCAGAGACTTGGTCATATCGTCATAGCCCTGCAGTGCATTTTCCACAGTTTGATACACAATCAGACTGAACACATAGCATATGTCCTTCCTGTCTTTTGAGCTGCTCAGCCTTTATAAGCTGTCGTTTTGGGCTCCGCATTTACCTCTCGGGGTGAATCCAGATGAACAACATTGTTCAGAGGACTCCGGCTGCTTTCAGGTTTTGCGATCAGCTCACAAGATGTTCCAAATCTTCATAACCCGAGTGCGATCTTACCATCCGAAAAGCAAGATTGAAAAGTAGAAAAGTGCCTTCATTTGTATGCAAATCGTCATCCCCCTTTCTCATTAAAGGCTGTAGGATATGAATCATACAATTATGGACAAAGCTATAATGTAATAACGTTTAATTACTGACTGGGGACTGTAGAAAGCTTGAAAAAAAGAGGACAATATTAATATTATAAGTTATGTACTGCCCAGATGAAGGGTCATGTCAGTACGAGCCATGAATATGTCTCATGTCGTTATCAACCAACATCCCAGATCTCCTTGCATGATATCATTCATTCACGTTGCTCATGACGTCCACCTGATTTCTCTTCTTCAGCTAAATGGCGGTCCAAATTGGTTGCTGAAGCTCGCATTGCCCGAAACCGGTCATTAGCGGCGTTGACGGTCTTTTTTCAGCGATTGCCACCGAAAATGATCAAAAACGGCCAAAAAATAAAATCACGGTCACAGGAGATTAACTTGATAAATCTAACTGTTATTTTAATGAGAGGAATGGGAAAAGGGTATTTAGGAGGAGTTTGAGCGAAAATAAAGTGGCTGCCACTTTGACACAGAAACGGAGCACCGTGTTTGATTTTTTCATTATTAACCTTTTAATAAATAAATAATGAATAAACGCCCGGCTACATTTTTTATTCCAGCAGATTTCCAAATACTGACGTTGAGCCGTTTCTTTTAAAAAGAACTCAGCCAATGTGCTGTTGCATAACAACGGTTTATTGTGTAAAGGGGCTCATTTAGGTAGTCAGTATTCTTTATCTTGTCTGCATCAAAGAGCTAGAAAGACCTTCTGTTGCGCTGAATGTTGCCAGCATGACTGTCACATCACCACAGCCGCTGTATCTCGCTGCCCCAGAGCTCCTCGAGAGCCACAAGATTCTGAGGAAGCCTTAAAAAGAAGTCAAGCTGAGGTATCTTCAGACTACATCACCATCAGACTCCACCACCATCGTACTACTTGCAGCACTGTATGCATTATAGACATATTATACACAGACAAAGTAATCATGCAAACTGCTCTTTAAAGTATAACAACGTTTATTACATTCTAACAAACTAATAAGATCAATACTGATTTACTTCCACATCTGGAAAGTAATTTAACTTTAATCAAAATAACAATGCATGCATTAAAAAATGACGAACGAATGAAAACTAAAAAAAAAGGCAGTCCCAAAGGACCTTTATCTTCAGTTAAGAGATAAATTCAAACCATCCATCCATCCAAATTGAAAGAACTTATCCTGCACAGATAAAGGGATGATGAAGTTCCATCCATCCATTGTCAAACAGACAGGGTACACCCTGGATTGGTCGCCAGCCAATCGCAGGGCTACACAGAGACACACAACCATTCACACTCACAGTCACACATCTACAGGCAATTTAAAGTCCCCAATCAACCTCATCCCCAGAGCATGTCTTTGGACTGCGGGAGGAAGCCGGAGAACCCGGAGAGAACCCACGCAGACATGGGGAGAACATGCAGACTCCACAGAGAAAGACCTTCTTGCTGTAAGGCGACAGTGCTAACCACCACGCCACCGTGGCGCCTTGATGATGAAGTTTCTACGGTTAAAATATCTTTAAATGGATTTTCATCCGGCTTTATGCCTTTTATATGGGCATTGACTGATGTATCACGAGTCTTGACTGATGACTGTCTGTTAACCTGTACCACATCTTCATGACACAACTCTTATTGGTGAGTCATACCCCCAAGTCAAATGAAGCAACATTCAACAAAGAAATAAAACAAACTCATTTCCTCATACCCTAAAAAGGAGATGGTATGTTATTCATATATTATTCCTTAATCTATGCTTGAATCAAATGCTGTATTTTTACCATATTTGCAACTAGTTTTTTCTGCGACGCTTGACATTTACCAGAGTAAAACATCATAGATAACATGTAATACTTTCTTAAGCTGTAAGTCAGACATTATTGTCCAACTGCAGGGAGAAGATTTGACACTAGAAGAAACATACAGGTATGACACTATCTCCATATATCCTGTATGTCAAGTTGGGTTTCTGTCCTGTCTCCATGGTTGTTTTGTGACTTCCTGTTTTATTTTGGAAATGAACTCTCCTCTCGTTTCAGGTTCCTTGCTCTTCCTCTTGTGTCACCAGTCGGATTGTCTCCCCTGATTCCTGATCGTGTCCTGCGTCTCCCCTTGTCCTGTGCCAGTGTGTCATGTCCTTTTTGCCTTGTACACCCGCCCCAGGATGCCCAGGTCACTGTTTTTGCTCTGGCCTTGCCACCTTGTGGTCTCCTTAGTTGGGCTTGTGCTGTTTACAGCTCCACAGCTCCTCACTTTAGTTTAGAGGGTTTAATGGATTGATTGTTTTTGTTTATTATATACATATAGGATCTGCTGCCCAGGGATATACTGCATATATCTCCAAATATTCCCCAGAATATTTGCATCTTGGGGCAGCCCCAACATACTGTATATGGCAGTGGTTTGCTCTTTCTTCCCCACATCTTGTCCAGCATGATTGGTTTATTGTAGGGAAGTACCTCTTAATTTTTGGGGTGATGAAGAAATGAACAAGGTTCTTGCAGCCAAATTCACCTTGGTACGTGGAACAGGAAGTAGAAAACGCGGTGTTGCACATAGTTTCACTGATCACGGTTATTATTTCTTTATTCATTAGGTTGTATTGTTACCCATTAATTAATTACTTTTTTAAAGTTCTGCTGTACATAAGTATCTGAAAAAATGTACTTTTCCAAGTTGTATTTTTCCTTGAAAAACATTGAAAACTTCAATGTGTTTTTCTCCATTATTGTACAGAAAGCAGTAATACCTTAATCGTCCTGGACTAGAATCAAGTGAATGTGCTATTGCATAATAACGGTTTATTGTGTAAAGGTGGTCATTTATTGTGTAAAGCGCAGTCAGTATTCTTTATTTTGTCTGCATCAAAAAATAGCTAGAAAAACCTTCTGTTGCGCCAGCATGACTGTCTCATCACCACAGCCACACCTCACACATCTGTCCTCACTTCCCTCTTCTGTGAGAGATGAGGAGATAACGGAGAGTATTTATGGCTTCCTCTCCTTCTTCACCTCATCACAGGACGGCTGATTGACACACGTCAGTATCAGGTTTGCCGCAAACGTCCTCACCTTTGACTTTAAGGTCTGACTGTTTGCATGTTTCTCTGTCCTCTTCACAAGTATGAGTAATCATATCTGTCTTTGTATTACAGGTGGTCTTCATCTCCAGCATCTGCATCATCTCATTGCCTTCACCATGAAGACGCTGACTGTGACTGCCCTTCTGTGTGCCATCATGGCTCTGACTGGAGCTGCTGGTGAGTATTAGATGTAGTAACTGGTACGTATCCATTTGTTGTCATTGAATATCAATAATCCAGGTCAATAACTTCACAGCTCTCCCAGAGGAAATGTCTGGAGAAGAACCCAATGGTGAGTAGCTTTCACTGAGATATTTGGATTCACTGTTGTGTAGGGACATAATCCTTTGTTTTGCATTGCGTAATGACATTTACCCACCATCAAAATCAGTTTAATACAGTAATATAAAAGTTATACAGAAAGACTCCACATTAAACTTTATTTCTCTCTGCAGAGCGACATCTGGTCAAGCGGTCTTTATTTTGTTCCCACGGTTGGACTCGCTATAACAGTCGCTGTTTCCGCTTCATTCCAAGAGCGATGACTTGGGCTAAAGCTGAGGTAATGCTGGTGACTTTGATAAAATGTTTGCAGTTGACTGTAGTTTTTGTAAATATTACAAACAGACATAAAGTTGCAGCCAACTAACTGGGATCGCTCTCAGAATCTTTACTGCTACTTAACTTCGGTAAAGTCTGCACTTTTATATGAACAGAAATGGAAGTCTACCAAAATATATGTATACGCTGTACTCAGACTCTCTCTGTTTACATATCTAGTTAGTCTTTTAACACTAAATATGACACAAATTTTGAAATTTTGAAACCAACTACATTGAGATGTAGAAAAATGAATAAACTCATCTCAAAATAAGGGTTGGGCGCGTTAACACATTATAAATGAGTTAACGAAGCAATCCATTAACGCTGACAACGATTTTATCATGGGTTACCAGCATTTTTAAACCAACACAAGAAGAATAAAGTGTCCTTAGAACAGAAACGATTGAGGCGCGTATGAACCTCCAGCATCACGCACGCCGTGAGGAGAACACAGGAGTTGAAATGCAGTGACGTCGTCACAACGAGCACCAACTGCTTCTCTCACTGAGGACATGCAGACTCACAGCAGTCTGAAGGACAACATCTGCACCTGAGGAAGCTGGTTCTCTCTTGCTGGTCGTACTGTTTAGAAGAAGAGAGGTTCTTCATCATCTGGAAACATAAATGACCTTGTGTGTCTTAGCAGCTGGCTCGGTGCAGAGGAGTAAGAAAATGTAAAGTCGGAGGAACGGATCAAAAAGAGGAGATTAAAAGTCAATTGTCTCATTGTGTAACTGCTCAACCAGCATCAAACAAGTTGCTTTTTTATTTGACTCAAATGTCATTTTTATGCTAGAGCACTTTACCTCACTAACAGGGACTCGTACTACTGAACATATTCTGCATTATGTTGATCCTTGATAAAAGAATAATTTTTCTTCTGGTACCTGTTCAAAAGAAAAGGATCTCCGAGAGTGTCTCTTATATTGTTCTGATACTGTTACTTTAAAATAGAACCGTGCAATACACATTTATAATGTATTAATGGATTTTGCGCATATTGCGATTAATCGCTGTTAATCACATTTACATTTTTTTATCTTTGCCCATCACTACTCATAATGTATCACTGATTTTAAATTATTTGGTTCAAATTGGTTCAAACCCTCCCCAATACATCGGTCTGTCTCCTCTCTGTAGAAAAACTGTCTTTCTCTGGGTGGACACCTTGCATCCGTTCACAGCGTCCTGGAGTACCATGGTATTCAGACAGCCATCATTGAGCTCCAGTTTCAATCATCCAAACACATGGATTGGAGGCTCTGATGCACAAGAGGTATTTTATTCACCATTACTTACAAATATTGCACTCATTCTGTTTAACATTTGAATTCCTTTTATTCATGCAACATCTAGTCATATCTACATTTTTTTTCTTTAATCACCTTGTATTATATATTATTTCATACTAACTCAAATGTTTTCCTCCAGGAGAATCAATGGTTCTGGAGTGATGGGACAAGATTTGACTACACGATTTGGGCCAATGGAGAGCCTAACAACGGGGAGGGTCAGCAGCATTGCATTCAAATGAATTTTGGAGGTAAAAGAACACAGTGTTTCTTGTAGGTGTTGAGCCATTACATCCACTTTATACCGGTGTTGGTGCTGTTTAGTCGTTTTGACAAGTTTGATTGGTTTGTGTTCAATTCACTAACTCCCCTTCTTGTTTGTGTACTGGCAGATGCGAAGGCCTGGGATGACGTGCAGTGCTGGACTAAACTTCCATCTATTTGTGCCAAGTGAACCTGATCCCTTCACTGGCAGTGAAGCCTCAGGTGCCCCTTGATTAGGAAAAAGGGGGTGCAAGCTTTCAAACACATCTGATTGTATTTCACATCTATACTTTTCTTTTCTGTCGCTGTAACGCTACATAAGGAACGATATGACAAGTGACACGAGCTGGACGGTGTTTGAGGCCTTGAGCCTCAATAAGTGTGGTTGAGGGAAAAAATGCTTCTAGCACAACCTTACATATATTCTACACATATTCTTTCTTTCTTTATGCATTAATAAAAAGCTAGAGCATTGAAACAAGCTGGTCTGTCGTTAATCTGAATGAATCTTTGCAGTGAAAACAGCTCATTAGTTTGTTAATATAGAGGTTTTTAGTAAATAAAAGTAGTCAACCATAATATGTTAAATGGTGACATTTCATTATTTTTTTTTTGTATTCATTTATCCAAGAGAGTGTCAACATAAGTGATTTGGTCATGTTTCTCCTATATAATGTTATATCCAGTAAAGTGCTATTGCAAACACTACATTACATGTAGAGCTTAAAATAATTCAATCAATCCCATTAAAAAGTAGAACATTGCTTAAAACAATTCAAAGTAACTGTAAATGTAACAGCTGCCCAGCTGCAATAATGCAGTATAATCATAAAAATAATGCAGTATACTGATTTGTGTTTAGCCAGTAATTTGTCTTCCTGATCCGTTGACTTGTTATGTGCCGTCCGACCTGAGATGCACCAACGTGCTTAAAATCTCTCAGATGAACTATTTGAGAGGATAAAGTTTACATACAGCAAATATACTCTTGATCAAAAGTATCATCACGTCATCTGTGAAACTGTCTCTTGTTTTTGGTCAGTGTGGAACTTCACTGAGAAGGTTTGGTATAAACATTCTAAAAGTGACTCTTGAAGACTAACGTCTATTTGAAAAAGAATGTGTTGAAATATCATATCAAGCAGTGGTCATCATCTTGCTATGGGTCTACTGGTCTTAGAACCCTAAGTAAGTGTAATTCTTTACACCCAAACCCAAAAGTCACCTTTCAAAGTATCTTCTTTCAGTCATAAAAGTTAGTCCCAAGTTGTTATTGGATGAGGGCCATGTACACCACGGGGGCCCCTTTGCCCTGGCATAAGATTATAAAACAACAAACAAACGGACCTGCTAACCACTTTTCTGGTTGCACTTTTGCATGTGTTTTGAAAAACGTCTCTGGGTGAAGGTTCACATGCAGGTTGAACTCAGTGAGGAAACCTGCAATTCTCAAGATAATTACTGGGATTTATATAATCTGACTATATACTGGAGACTAAATGTCACCTGACGTCAGTCTGAACAAACTGAAAGAAACAAAGAAGCAATCTTAAGATGCCTTCATGTGTTCTTTCAGTGCTGAGTCATGCAGGTGTGGTTCAAAGTAAAACCTTATTAACGAGGCTGCAACATGAATGAGCGATGCTGAAGCAGAGTTGCTCACATGGATCTGCCAGTTTAACACAATCACTATCAATTGTTCCTTTTAAAACCATCAATGGTGAAATGATAAACTAACCTGTCTTGGTAATTCCCGCCTTTAAACCTTTGAAATCTTAAAACTACAATGTACTTTTTAAATGGATCTCCAAATTCTTTAGCAACTAAAATGGTCCAGTGGTTCCTATGTTGAAAATAGATGAAGCAATGTCAATGACATCGAGAACAATTCTCACTTTCATGTTAGGTAAACTGTGCTGGTTCTCTTTTCACCATGACCATGAAACATGTAAATGACTTTCTACTACAGGCCTTTAGTCAGTTTTTCTAAAATGTTGACTCAACAACGTTATGTGAAAACAGGGACATGTAGCAATTATTTCAAAAGTTTACTTCATAAGAATGAACCTGGCCAGATCCAACTCAAAAAAAATCATAACCAAGTTTGACTCATCTTGCATATAAAAATGCACCTCATTGTCTTAACAATTGAATAGACATGTGTCAAAGTTTTTACAAAATTCAAAAACTGTTTAACAAAGTATGATTGATTCTCAACGTCATAAATATACAGCAAAATATTTGCATTAAATATGAAATAATCAGAGCAATTATAGTGACAAGCAGACAAATATTTTATTTTGAAAAACCGATAAGCGACACATTTCCACATTTACGTCTTACTTAAATGATTTTTCTGGACCTGATAAAGCTCCATTGTAAATGGAACCTTCAAGATATGAACAGTGAGCTGGTAGCTTGTCATTTAAATTGTCCATGTGGTCCCTCTGTCCCAAAGCTGCAATTCTCAATATAATTACTGGGATTATATATATATATATATATATATATATATGATTCCTATATATCTTGATATAGAGTGAATCTTTCACCCTAATGACTATATTACAAATCTCTGTGGTGGGTTCATTTATATATAATTGTGACATTACTTCCTCCCACGTTGTCTTTTGAATTTCTCTCAATCAATCTGGAATCTTAACCAGAAATCTCCCTCTCCGGACTGTCCCTTGTTATTTCTACATTACAACACATTCAATGAATAAACCTTTGGCCTACAGCTTCTTCATGTAAACATAACATAATATAATCCTCATCCAATAGCTAATACACTCTACATAAGATATCTTAAATCATCATAGTTTATAACATTTTATGATGAGAAATCAGAACAATTGCCTGTCAGTGCTTTCCTTCATCCGTTCTTTTGCTAAAACCCTTCATTGGAAGAAAATATGGCAGAAATCCATAGCGGAAAGTTTAAGCGTCCTTCTAGCAGGCTGAACATTACATTATGGCTGGATTTCATGTGTACAGTAATTAAAGGCCTTATAAAATGTGTTCATATTAGTTATTTATAACATACTAATATAATATCTAAGAACACAAACTATAATTCTAAAAATAGTTATGATCAGATATTATAATTTCTAACGTTGCTCTTTTGCTTAAATTCCTAATATTGGCCACATAGAGGTCCTTAAGAACAAAAGGCTTCTGATTCCTAGAGCTAATTTTGTGTGCTTTGTGTAGACATCTTGCTCCTATTCTGCAGACAGACAGAAACATCCCTCTTAAACCCTGGGAAAGTTTTTACCAGCAACTGTCTGAAATACTTCTGAAACTTTTTCCCAACAAATGTGTAAAAGACGGGACTGATACAAAAGTAAGCGTAGGCCATGACACGAGTGACTTCAAGAGCATAATCCATTTTCTGCCTTGTTTCACAGTCAGCGTCTTCATCATTCATCAGCATTAGAATGTTAAATGGGGTCCAGCTTGTGAAAAATAGCAGTACAATGACAAATATCAACCTGACTGTCTTGAATTTGGTGACGATCTTGGATGAAACGACAGTGATAGCAATCCTGACATGGCAGTAGATGGTAACAGCAAGAGGAACGATCAAGAAAAGGATAAGCTGAATGTAGAATCCAAAGTCACTCAGCAGCTTCCCTTCTATACCAGGTATTTCATTAGGATACTCCTGACAGTACGTTGTGTTCTCGAAATCAACAAACGCCTTGTGTAGAATCATGGGCTTGATGCATGCCAGGCAGCTGACCAACCACACCACCACGCAGGATACTGCCGCATACCTTTGACTTCTCAATCGCGACGCGGTCAGGGAGTGAACAACTGCAAGGTGTCGATCGAAGGTCAAAAGGGTTAGAAACAGGACGGAGCTGTAGGAGCCCAGATAGTACACGGTGCCATGAATCTCGCACATGACATTGCCGAAGATCCAGTTGAGAGCTGCAAGTAGACTCCCATGAAGGGGAGACTGCTCATGAAGATCAAGGAGGACATCACCAGGTTGACCAGCAAGATGTTGGTCACAGTAGTCAGCTTCTTTAAGCTGACTACTAAGTAAAATTTGTAACTTAACTTAAGTAAAAGCAAAGACTACATGCTTAAACGGTCACATAAGCACTTTTGAAACTGATGTTTCACACTGACTTGAGGTGGCTTCAAAGAGTATCAATGATCACCCGATACTTGTCAAATTGATATAACAGTTTAAAATACAGCAACATGATATACATTTTTGAATCTGAAGAATTTCTAAGTTGAATTAATAAACAGTTATACCACATTTTAGTATTAATTGTATTGCAGACCATGTATTTAGTGGTTAGAAATCTGCCAAAGGAGCATTTTGCCAGGAGCCTGCATCAATTATTTTGGGTCCGACATGTGAACAAACCTCTATACATAGATGGGCTTGCCTCAAAATGAAGAATTAAGAAGAATCAGAGCTGCGAGCCGTGATGAACGGTCCTTAGCCTCCCCTTTCGTGACGAAGGGGGAGGGTGCCCGACAGACGGACAAAAAATTCTAGTATGGGATTTGAACCCAGGACATCCACATGCTGACCCCAGATATACTCACCAGACGACAAAATTATGACTTTTTTCATTCTAGTTCCAGGATACTTTTTTAAAGTCTTCCCGTTATACATATGTCCAAATATTTTCACCTCTTTTGAGCAAAAACTCCCCATCAGCACTTGTCACCTAGGACACTGACCTAACTTTTCAGCTTGATCTTTCATGTGACCATTTTTCAGTCTTTCAAAAACAATATTTATGGCGAATTATCACCATAGTCTTCAACCTCAAATTTGTGAAAATAAGTCTTATCAGATTAAATGGCTAGGAGTAGGACATCAAAGTGTAAAACATTTGCATTTCCCTATGCCAATAGGTTGTGCTATAATTTTTTGAAAATCACTTTAAGGCCTACACTATCATCATGAATAACAAATATTGGCCAGAATTGAGAACATTCCTTAGGTAAAAAAAAAAGACAAAATCGACAAATGGATGGCAGGCCAAAGACAGGTAAATGCACGAAAACTCTGATTTTTTCCAACTTCATTGGTCCATAACTTCACCCAATGAGATTAAAAAGCTTTTAATTACTTAAACCCCCCAAAAAAGTGCCAGAACCAAATTCCAACAATATTAATTCTGTGCTCATTATGATGCTTCACATATAATTCCAAAAAGGGCTAACCGCAGACGGGAACCGGGAACAGGCAAGACACTCAACGTAAGACATTCAGGATTGAACATTCAATGACTCGACAAAGGACACATGACACACAGGGCTTAAATACACTGGGAGCTGCAGGTTCTTGAGGGCGCCACGGTGGCGTGGTGGTTAGCACTGTCGCCTCACAGCAAGAAGGTCCTGGCTTCCGCCCAGTGGCCTTTCTGTGTGGAGTCTGCATGTTCTCCCCGTGTCTGCGTGGGTTCTCTCCGGGTTCTCCGGCTTCCTCCCACAGTCCAAAGACATGCTCTGGGGATCAGGTTAATTGGGGACTTTAAATTGCCCGTAGTTGTGTGAATGTGAGTGTGAATGGTTGTGTGTCTCTGTGTTGCCCTGTCCAGGATTGGCTGTCTACCAATCCAAGTTGGCTGGGATGGACTTAGCCTGTGTGCAGGATAAGCGGTTTGACAATGGATGGATGGATTTCATAAAGCTTGGCTTGAAGCTTGGCTTCCTCATCACCAAATAGTGATTTGATTTT
>BMAF01002885.1:0-23869 GCA_014132575.2 Gasterosteus nipponicus | reverse complement strand
CTTTCACTGAACATGTTTTTTCATGTTCTAACTGATCGTATTTTAGTCCAAACTCATCATCAGAGGATTCAATATGAATACAAATGTTATTTTTCTTGTTTATTGTTGTCTCTTCAGACTGAGTGTCTGTAACCTCTCAGAGAGAAGCTGTGACGCTCTGTCCTCAGTTCTCAGCTCCCAGTCCTCTAGTCTGAGAGAGCTGGATCTGAGTAACAACCACCTGCAGGATTCAGGAGTGAAGCTGCTTTCTGCTGGACTGAAGAGTCCACACTGTGAACTGGAGACTCTCAGGTCAGGATTCAATTAAAGTCCACTTGGTGTCTTTATTTACATCCATGGTACATTTCTGACCTTCATAAGATTCTTTCTGCTTCCATGATTTAAATCAAATATGTATTTTCCAACTATTTCCATAAAATGTGTTTATTTTCAATATAATGTAAATATTTGACATTATAGAGTTAGTAGTAATGTTATCAGAGTGTTGATGTACATTAGTGGGTGTTTAGTTGTGACTGGAAACCAGTCAGTAACCATGTTAATGTGACCCCTCTGTACCTGATAGTATCTCAGTACTGCAGTGACCTTCCAGCCCTCACAGCTCCCTCAGATCATGTGACATGTGTCTTATTCTGTGTGTCTGCAGGCTGTCAGGCTGTCTGATCACAGAGGAAGGCTGTGCTTCTCTGGCCTCAGCTCTGAGCTCCAACCCCTCCCATCTGAGAGAGCTGGACCTGAGCTACAATCATCCAGGAGACTCAGGAGTGAAGCTGCTGTCTGCTGGACTGGAGGATCCTCACTGGAGACTGGAGACTCTCAGGTATGAAGAGGCTGCAGCCACAGACCATCAGTCTGGTAGAGGAGGTAGAGCTGGAAACCTTTTCTCTGTCCCACTGTCAGCCTGGTTAATAAGACCCTGACACACCAAGCTGACCTCAAACTACCAGAGACTCATCAAACTGTTTGTGTCCCACATGAGACCATCAACACAGACAGAAGTAGTGAGGAACAGTAGCCAGGATGAGCCTGAACAGGGAGGAAGGTGATGAAAACCTTGTTTCTCTGGAGCTTTGTCTTGTCTCCACGTTATAAGAGAGGACAGTGTCTCCTGACACGTTGACGGCATCATGGTGGGTTGATATGAGTCAACGTGGTCACGCTGCAGGTTTGTGGGCTCTTAACAACTCAAACAACACTTGGATGTTTAGATGCTGGTCCTCTGCCTCCAGTGTGTGTTTGTCCTTTAGTCCAGACATTATTATTAAGAGACAAACAGTCAGAGAAACAATCTGTTCAAAGCGTCTTGATGGATCATCACAGGAGGAACGTTTGGTGTTTTAAAGGAGTTCAGCTTCACCTGCTTTTGGTGCTTTGCACTGAGAGACGGTTCCCTGGATGATAAGAGTGGACTTGTTGAAGCTACAGGTGACAGTCGGCCACAGACGCTCAGTGAAGAACCAACAGCTGATGGTGGACCTGGAATTAGTATCAACTATATCGTAGAAATGAACAGAACATACCAAAAAACCCTATCCAGATAAATGTTGCCATCCGGATGGAGTGAATGTGATTGTGGTTGGATGAGAAGTGTTGGGAGCGGCTAGGGGTCGTATTAGGTTACTAGCAAATGAGGAACTAACTTATGGACATTAATAGAATTATTAATAATCACTAAGATACTTCTCAGAATGAATAAATAACGGGGCACCACATGAAAACATAAATGAAGTGAGGTTCATCACATCTTTGGAAAGCCCAGTTCCATTTCTCCAGCCACAGCCGTTCTCAATCTAGAAATCACTTAAATAGGAGCTGCCTGACAAAGTGAAGTAGACCACAAGATCCTCACAAGCGAGACATCAGGCTGCGATCCAAAGACATTCAGGAACAAATGAGGAACAAAGTCATTGAGATCCATCAGTGTGGAAAAGGTGACAAAGCCATTTGTAAAGTTTTGGGACTCCAGCGAACCACAGGGAGAGACATTGTCCACAAATGGGGACAACATGGAAACATGCACATTGTGTGAATACTGAATGGTCTGTATCTGCTTTATCTTTATGAAACAGTTTAATGTGAATGTTCCTTTGCACACGTCCCATGAAGCTTGATCTGTAGCATGACGTCATTTCTCCCGTTTGAATTCACATCTGGTGAAAGTACAGTGACAGGTCCATTTCTTATTTGTTATCCATTCATCTTCTTCATGAATATATTCCAGCACCTCGTCGCTGTGTGACGCCTGACTGACAGTCTGTGGTCGTCTGTAAGTAGTGGTAGAAGAAGAAGAGGTGCTCCATGTGGACATGAAGGACAAAGCTGTGTGTGAGAGTGATGTAATGTCCATGTCTCCATGCTGCTCTGACCCCCCTCCTCCTTTCAGGGTGGAGCCTGATGGAGTCCGATGGTTGAGACCAGGTCTGAGGAAGTGTAAGTGTGCTTTGATTCATGAAGATTCAACCATCTTCACACTGTGACATCACTCATTCACCTCTGTGACGTCATCATCAACGTGTCAGTAGATGAACACATGATTAATAACTGCAGCTGTATTGTGTCTTGTTCTCTCATCAGATTCCTGTGAACTCACAATCGACACAAACACAGTAAACAAACAACTCAAACTGTCTGACAACAACAGGAAGGTGACATATGTGGAGGAGGATCAGTCACATCCTGATCATCCAGACAGATTTGACTACTGGCCTCAGCTGCTGTGTAGAACTGGTCTGACTGGTCGCTGTTACTGGGAGGTCGAGTGGAGAGGAGAAGAGTTCATGTATCAGTGAGTTACAGAGGAATCAGGAGGAAAGGAGACAGTGAGACTGTTTGTTTGGATACAATGATCAGTCCTGGAGTCTGAGATGCTCTGATGGAGGTTACTCTGTCTGTCACAATAAGACAGTAACACGCATCACTCCTCCTCCTCCTCCTCCTCCTCCTCCCTCCTCTGGTAGAGTAGCAGTGTATGTGGACTGTCCTGCTGGCTCTCTGTCCTTCTACAGAGTCTCCTCTGACACACTGATCCACCTCCACACCTTCAGCACCACATTCACTGAACCTCTTTATCCTGGGTTTGGGTTCTGGTTCTGGTTCTGGTTCCTCAGTGTCTCTGTGTCCTCTTCAGGAGGGAGAGTCTCCTCCTGGTGGAGAACCTTCCTCTCTGCTCACCACATAGTTCAGTCTGTACAGCTGATGGTGGTTCATGTGGGTGTAGATGCAGGTGGAGCAGGTGAGGGGTACCTGAGCTGGTCTGGACTCTGGGGGGTCCACAGCTCTCTGGGACTCAGATGGAAGTGTGAAAGAGCTCAGCTTAATGCTGCTGTGCTCCTTCAATCAATAGATGATCATTTAGATATTGGCTCCTAATTAGGCTTTAATCTTCATCTTTATGTGTTCAAGAAGACATTTTACACAGGAATATAATTGTATGTTTGTAATGTGAATAAATTACTTTCATTGGAAACAACATGTGGTGCAGTGACTGGTCCTGGCCAGCAGGGGGACGTCAGCGATGGGATTAAACCAGTAAACATGATTCATATTCCCAACACGTATCACAGTGTGAATATAATAAAGACCAAATAACACCAACAGAGACGTTCATGTTCATTTCTTTGTGATAATAACATGTTCATGTCGTACTGAACACAAACAGGAACAAGTGCTTTCACACGACTCTCCCTCTTTTCTCTCTCAACCTTTAACCAAACGTGACGACCTTTGACCTCACAGCGTCTATTTAAGGAAGTTCCCCCAAGCTTCAAATCCACAGGAATCTGAATGTGTGAGTGAATTCTTCATCGCAACATCAAATAAAATAAACTCACAACGATCGTTCAGTTTGTCATGAAATAAATATGAAGCAACATCTCAGTCAGAATGCTGCACATGAACCTCACATGGTGATTTAAACCAAACAGGTAAAGGTGGATTATACTTTAATCCAACTAAACAATAAAACATACACAAAAACATGTAAATATACATTAGATTTACTGACCAAAAGATTAAAGACATAAAAGTTAAAAAAAGAAAATCAAGTTTCAAACAAACCCAAAAGATTATTTAAATAAAGTCCAGATGAATGAAGAAATGTCAGATTTCTAAAAGGTGCTGCACTTTATTGTGTGATTAATTGAAACAAATGTTGATGTTGATAATGTAGGAGACAGATAACAGGTCTGATGGACCAAAGATAATGTGCAGAGGTGTCCTCTCTCCAGTAGTGATGGTGACTCTAGATGAAGACAACTGGTGGGAAACCAGTCAGAGATCCAGAGGGAGAAACCAGTCCTGTTTGGGAGGTCGTCTCATTGTTGATCCTCTAGTGACCTTGTTGTTGTTTGTTCCATCAACACCTGAAGCTGATGAACAGCCCCTCTGCTGCTCACCTGCCCGACAAGAAGCTCATTCTGCTTCTACTTCTTACATCTCTCACTCTCACCAGTAGAGTGGTTACCATGGCGACGCACGCTAGCATCCGCCTGTTGCCAGGGCTGTTTATGAGAACCCCCCGTGACGCATGACCTTCGTGTGTGTGTTTAAACCTGCAGTGCGACCACAAGGTGGAGCTAGAGGGCCTCTGTGATGTCATCAGGGTGGAGACAAACAGAAAGATAAGTGTGTGTGTGTCTCAAAGGCTTCAGCAGTCTTCTGGTCTACCTGGTCTGGTCCTCCAACAGTCTTCTGGTCTACCTGGTCTGGTCCTCCAACAACTGCGTAGGCTGAACCGAGCGGCCTCTGAGATGGGACGGTCTGTCCTACGGGGGACTTCCTGCTTGCGTCATCTAAAAGCTGAAAGAATCAACCAACTTTCCTCTTCATTTTGATACCAGGCACAAGTGACGAATGTGCAAGAACTTTAATGGATTTGCTCCACCAACGTTAGAAAACGTTTCACTCAACGCCGGTAAAATCATTGAACATGACGTTCATTAAACGCTTGCAGAGTTGACACATACAAGTCTTCAAGTTATATAGTCTAAGGTGACAAACATCTCTGTCCTTGGGGGAGGTGTGGGGGTGCTGGATCAGCTCCTACTGGTCACCTCCACATTAAAAGGGGGGACAGCATTGTCATGCATGATTAAAGGAGACTTAAGAGACACTTAGTCAATAAAATATTACAATACAATACTCCTGTATTTATTTATGCATCCATTTAATTATACTTAAGTCATTTTTGGTCCTCCATAGGACAGGACCCCCTGGGAAATATATTCCCAATTGCATGGCACCATCCAAACGTCAAAGTATTCCATGAGATCAAATGAGTAGCTGACAGAGGAACCGACACACTGACAAAAGAGCCAAAAGCAAGGAGATGTTCCACCTGCAGGTGCAAACCACTGTGTCCTGTATCTCCTCCTCATCCTTCATGTGCGGTCGGCTCGTGTTGATCGTAATTACAGAGCTCACACTGACTCGCTGAGCAGCTCCAGCAGGGGGCGCCTTGTCCCTGTGCTCACACGTCATTGAGACCAATGATGGAACGAGAACATCTGGAGGAGCAAGTGCTGTACGAAGAACATATCTCACACATAAGAAACACACGACTCTTGCTGGTAGGACACGTTCATCATTTTGTGTCTTCTCTTGAGATTAGTTTGTCAAGAAGACATTTGTAAAATAACGCCTCCATAATTCTCCCAATTTACCAGGATGGTGACCAGGCTCATGACAGTTTATTGCCTGAATGAAGTCCCTCAGCATAAGATACAAACAATAGAAGACAATATGGAGCTGTGAACATCCTTTCTGCTGGTTAGACGATGCAGAGAAGTTTCATTTAGTTGAAGCGTGTTCTACGTGCAGGCAGGACCATCTCACCTGTCACTGCAAACGCTGGTGTTTCAGTCAAGGCTTCATCCTGGAGTGTGTCAGAGGTCCAACGTGTGCGACAGATGCTCCGTCGGGTGTCGCCGCGTTAGTTAAACTCCTGCAGTGCCGCTTGACCATGTGACTGCTATTCCTGTGTGTTGGGATAATTAAAGGGCTCAAGTGAACAGTGACCGAAAAGGCTGAAAACTCTTTAAAAGCCTTTTGCATTTCGACACTGTGCTCCGCCCACACATTGGACGTGTGCGTCCACATGAGGTGCTACTTTCAGTGGCGTCCCCTCCACCATTTGAAATGCTTGGCTGGAGCCTCCCACCCCTCCCACTGCCAACCAGAGGCAGGACTTCACCCTCCTCACTCTCCCTCATGGTTGCTGCTGCGGGCTGACAGAGGAAGGTAAGGCTTTGCCATCCTTTACTTCACTGTATGTGCTGCTGTGAAGACCTAGATGTTATATAAACTGTACGCATGTATCCAGCACAAAATAACATCTCAGGCTCGTCAGTATCAAAGTTATCTGGCTAACACAGAGTTTGGACACTTGTGCGTTACGTCAGTTATTGTTTGATTTGCTGCTGCTGCATGTATGACGTGTATGACGCGTGTGACATGTATGTGTTCAGTAGCCTGTTCTGGACTTCATGTCAGCGCGCCATTGGTCTGTCCACCAGGGACTGTCCATCAGCACAAAGAGAAGGCTCAATATACAGTATAGGGCCTGTGATCATGGGTCAGCGAGTTGTCTGCCTCAGTGTCTCTCTGTGTGTTTTGGCATTTTCAAGCTCTGCTGTTCCTTAAGTGTGTGGTCTGAAATGACTGTTCAACGACTGAACCAGTTGGAGAGGATGGAGACGATGTTAGAAGATGGAGTGGACCTGTTTTTGCTACAGGACGCATAGTTCTGTCTGGCCAATAGGATGTCGCATGTGTACAGGATGTACTTTGTCATTCTGAGCTTGATGAAATGAATGGAATACAGACAGAAAGTACGATGGAGCCACTTCTTACCCCTCTAGCATCAGTTATAGGTGATGTGCGTCAACATGTTACGTGCATATCGTCACACGGTTTAAGGACAGAACATTTCACTCACCCTTCAAACTGTCATCTGTGACAAATACAAGTTGTGAAATCACAGCATCATCTAAAGAACGGTGTAAATGACAGTAAACAAGCTTCAACCTGCAACAACACGGATCTATTGAAAAGGTATTGGACTCAATCTGACTACGATCACACAGTAATATCCTGACGGACCGTACATCTTCTAATCCACCACAAGGACCAAAGGATGTTCTCAGGCGTCAGTCAGAAAAAACATGTGAGGAATAAATGTTTAGTGCTCTTTGTTCTGTGAAGCCACCAAAGGCGTTGAGCAATCCCACCAACATGTGTGCAGGAGGAAGGATGAGGCTGGATGTGGTTGCTGTGCTGCACTTGTGGTTTGGAAGAACTTGGGTTCACTACCTGCAGATCCCCACTGTGTGTATTTAGAAAAGCAGCCTGCTTTAAAATGAAAGAGTGGGGCGCTGAGGAGAGGACGTGGAGATGGATCAAAGGAAGGATCCTGCTGGAGACATTTGTAGAAAAGGTTCTCCTGTGTTGTCTCAGTGTGGTTCTTTGGGCCTCCTGCTGCTTTACACCATGTTCTCCTCTCACACTGGGACCCATCTGTCCTGCAACAAACACCTGTAGGAGACACTGGATACCAACCAGAGGACACATGCCTTTTCAGGAGCACAAGGTCTGTTTTCCAAGCTCTCATGTGACACTTGGAGGACGGTGTGTTGCACTGAGACCTAAAGAAGTCAGAAGAAGAAGAAACCACAAACACGCCACGACAACCACGTCCATTTATCACACACGGTTTATAGTTTTAGAGTGTGTCATTGGGGCCAATTCAGAGGGCGAGCTAAATGCTAAATGCTACTCAACCAAAGACACAAAGTGTGTTTCCATCCACCTGCGACACACACGCATGGAAAAAGACCCGAGAGAAAATGATATGGACTCAGAAATAACGCTTGGCTGAGGTGGAGAGTCAAAGGAACTGATCATGTGACTTCAACATCCACTGAGGTTTGTGCTCTGCTCATGTCATCTCAAATAGTGGTGGATTCAAATGGCTCATCTCAAAGGACCTACTGCAAATCATTGCATGACGGTACTGTAGGGATAGAAACATACATGTGGAAGATTTCTTCACAGCTTGATTTGAATTTTAGGTGCAGTAACAAGTGGATGGAAACCGAGTCACTGTCAATCATCTTCCAACATGTCCTTAAAACACATAAAACCCAGTAGGGGTCCATTCAATCACCCCATTTTGAGCACATATGGTCCCTCAGTCGTGCACACAGGCTGCAGTTCGGCCCTGTGGGGCCTCACTGTTCACCTGTTTAAAGCCCATCTTAGCCACATGCAATTTGTGAGGGAGCAGGTTGACTGTGCATTTAGACACTACAATGACAAAGATAGTTGGTGTTATAGATTTATTCACCACATCTAGGCAGTGATCAACAACATTACCTGATATCGTTCATAAATTCATTTATTTAGTTTCTTAATGCACTTATAAGCAGGATACCATTCTCAACAGGTTTTGTATTATTTCAACTGCAGTCTTTTCCATTGCGACGTTTACTTTATGCTGTTAACTAATTGTTTTGGAGGAAACAAATGAATTCAGAAATAGAAGAGAGCTTGGTGTAAGAGAGAGACAATAGGTCGTGTCCTTTATCGTAACAGGCTGCGAATGGAAATAAGTACACAAAGTACCTTTTGAGCGCAACTGAAAGAACTGCGAGCTCAGTATGTGCAAGGTAAGTGTACAATCAGACACGCTTACTGTAATCCAGATTGTCTACAGTACCACATACTATGTACTCTTCAGTACATACAATGTATGTGAATCAGAAGTGCATACAGTCGGCCTAATGGAACTTTACAATATAGAGTCTCTGTACAACTTGCTGAATTCTACACACATTTGATTGTATTCCTAACAGACGATGTTTGACTTGGAATCCTTGACAGACCCCATTTGTTGATGAAGCAGGCTTCAATCTCACAGAGGATGTGAGAAGGAGATCCAAAGCGACTAAGAAACGTGGTTGGACAGCGCCAGGGCCATTGTTGAAGTCCCTGGTCAACGAGGTGGAACATGGGACAGCCTGGAATCGAGCCTCCAGCCTTGTCGGCAACCATGGTAACCCCCGTTCACACATCACCATGTTACACTCGTGCCATATAACACCCAGCATCTTCTACGATCTCTGCCCAATACAAGGCATTTTATTTGAACAGCAGGTTCAAGAGCTAAATGAGAATCCCATTCCCACCCATGTGCTGGTGTTGGACAATGTCAGTTTCCACCGAGCTGCTCAGGTAAGGGAACGGTTTAACATCCACGGTCAGTTTATGACCTTGTACCTCCCTCCATACTCGCCTTTCCTGAATGCGATTGAGGAGTTTTTCTCCTCATGGAGATGGACAGTGTATGATAGACAACCCTGCACCAGAGTTGATCTGCTGCAAGCCATGGAATCAGCCTGTGGTGATGAGGAATCATGTCAGCGCTGGATCCATCACACAAGAGGCTTCTTCCCCCGTTGCCTAAGGAGAGAAAATATTGCTTGTGATGGCGACAAAGTGCTCTGGCCTGACTGAGCCCAAAGAGCAGAAGAAGCACATTGATGACATGTTGACTCCTTTGGTTTGTGTCCCTTTTTCTGTAGTATTGTATACTGTAGTAGGCCTGCAGTGCATTGTGGGCTGTATCATGTACTATAAACACATTGTATGGCTTTGAACACGGGGCTTTCTGTGGTGATTGTGTTTTGTCAGTTCGTTGGCTAAGCCTTGAACGGTTGCGTGACACGAATTCTGAGGCTTTACGAACCTTTCGCGAGCTACTTCAAATCTGCAAGCATGGTCATCAATTTTCAATTTCCTTATGCAGCAACTACATGGATTGTTAGTCACATACTTATTGACAACCTCTTGTTTTGTGTTATTTATTAATTGATTCAAGATGAAAATCAAGCCAGATTTGTGCAGGAATTCACTGACCCCATGACAGAAGTGTGCCTGCTCTTCTACCAAGCCACCGTACCAACATTCACTGACTTCCACTTGCTTCTCCAGAGACGGCAGTCAGCCATATTTGTTACATGATGAGGTGGGTTTGGATCTTGCTGTTTTTCCCTTCTGTGTTTCTTGCTGATATCTGCAGGGATCTAATAATATTTCTGTAAATGTCGGTCATAGATGGTGATATTCGTACGCAAGCTGTGTTCAAAATGTTTGGTTCCAGCAGCTCTGCAAGGCCATGAGGAGCCTTGTGTTATTGCCTATTGTGAGGGGTCAGGACTTCGACTCAGGTGCAGAGCAATAAGGCAACAAAAACTTCTTTCCAGGTTTGGAGTCTTTTACTCCGAAAAAAGTAATGCAAGACAAAAAGGGTGCACAGGCAAAGGCGGAATCCACACGCTCTTGTAGAAACAAAAAAAGGAAGAGGGCCTGGCAAAGAAGTAAAAACACGATAACCAAAAACAGCACTGGGAATTTCTTACTACAAACATGCACCTATGGGAAAGACAAAAGATAACCTGACACAGACAATTAGGGGGGAACTGAGGCTTAAATACAGGTGGAGGTGATTGCAAACTAAACTCAGCTGTGGGGAGAAACGAAGGGTGAGAAACTAGATACAGGAAGTGCAGTGGTTACAAAAATAAAACAGGAAGTTAATCTTCACTGTCTCTTTGAGTCGTCACACCTATGAAGAGAAGGCAAACCCTTTGCCTGGTTAGTGTTTGACTATCATTATGATCATACACTGTGACGTGTTATAGATAAAATGTGATATTTAGCCTTGTACCTGGTCTTTTGCCACTTCATGAGTAGAAACCTGAGGTTTGTGGTAGTCCTCCCAACAATGAGCTTCTGGTTGGATTTCTTGCCCTATGTGTCAAGCTGATACTGCTGCATCAGTATGTTAAACCATTTATGTTAACCTGATATGCTGTATCTGTACAGGGAAAACGTTGCACATTGGGTTCATGCACTTAGGAAGCTCCCACTGGAAGAGCCAGTGATCAAACACTCAAAATTTGTAGATGTGCGGCAGAGGGCTGAAAGCGGCATTGAAGATGTCCTTTACTTTGTTGAAAGGTTAGTTTTTTTTCTTTAATTATTGTCTACCATCTTAGCTAAAATGCTTATGATGAGGTATGTTCACTCCTAAACTGCACATGATTTATTCTTATATGGCTTTTCCTTAAAGATGTATATGAACTGCTGCTGGTTAAAGACAATATACCTATAACTAAACCACCTGTAACTACTTTCATAAATAGGTTCCCCCATCTCCTCCCATACCATTATTATTAACAGTATAGGTGAGGTTTCAGTTAAGAATTAGTTGAATACCATTGTAATCCAAATGTCAATCAACCTAAATTGGTAAAATCTTAAACGCAGGTCTATTAATTAGGCTATATTGTGGTACATAGACAGTCATTGAGGCACAGCAATAGTTTTCTGGTTGAATGTTCAGCTCAAGTCTAGAAGGCCCCACAAGTAATGAGCAGATGAACATGAATCAGAATAAGTTCAGGCAGACCACCCAAAAATCTACTGGAATGCATGAAATAACATCTACTTAAACCAACATGTCCTGGGGGTGGACCATCAGCTATGTCTGCTTCACAGAATGTAACCAATGTTGTCCATCTCCAGCAGGCCGCCCCTATCAACGACTTTGGGCCCCACAAACCACCAGAATGCAGGTTACAACATGGGTACTACGCCAAATGAATGATCAACAAAATGGTGGTCACCCCGACAATCTCACTCCAAGGTTTTTTGAAAAGTTGGCAGCTCTGTAAATGCCAGTGTCCTAGAACAGGAGTTGTGTTGATCAGCAGGATGAGGTCGCTGCTGTTTTGTGTCTCCATGCACTCGTCTCCGCTGAAGCTCCACCTCCAGGGAAGCTTAATCTCCGTGGCGTTCTCCTGACAGCCTTTATCTCCCCCTGGAAGCGTTGTCCTACCACACTGCGCTGTGTAGGACTGCGTGCGGTCTGTCTGCAGCTTGGTGTGCCGAATATCGGTCGCCACGCCTGGCTTCCCCGCTTCATACCGGGCGCCAGATCAGTTCCTTTTTAAACCCTCATCACGTCTGTGTTTTAACCAGGGCTGTGTCCCTTTTGTATTGTTGGCAGGATGTTATTTTATTGTAATTTTGTAAATTGTTTTGGTCTTTTTAGTTGCTGGAGCCTGGTGGTGCTGGTGGCCGGGTGGTGGTGTCCTACCCCTTAGTTTGCGGTGTCCTGGGAAGTGGGTTCCTCACTACGTCGAGGGTTTTGAGTTTGTTTTCTTGATTTGGTGGGTTCCCCCCACCGCCTCTACACCTAGGGTTGTCCGCCCACCCAGCTCCAGCCCTCAAATTGTTCTAATGGATTTTCTTTTGATTTGAATTAAACTGCACTGATTTTAAAAGTATTTAAAATAAAGTTGTACTTGTTCTAAAACCGTGAACTGCGTCTCCTGCCTAATAAGAGTAAACTTACCTGTGGGCCTTGTACATTCCAGATTATTTCTCGGGGTGAAATTCCGTGTGGAGTTGTTGGTTTTTCTTTATTTAGTTGCATTCCCCTTTTTCACCCTATCCTCGCCACAGGACAAGGCACACCGGCATCCAATCCTTCTAATCATCCTCCTCCATATAAACCTGGGCGTCTCATCACTTCGACGCCAGATTATTCCGTCCACTACGGTAGCAAGGGATTAGCAGGATACTCGACCTCGTTGTCTTTTTGGATGTACACTAACCTTGTTGCTTCCTTCACTCAGAACTCTCGTGTGCCCCCTCGCTCGGCTCTTCATCCTCCCCGTTGCCAGGATCCACCAGCCAGCCAATAAACTCTGTTCGTATACCCTACTACAAACCACTGTCTGCTTTGGGGTCCGAACCTTCACTTCAACGTAACTATTTATTGGTGAAATGTTTACTGACTGCTCGATAGTGTATTATTTTGATCACTTTGTTTAAGGTAAAAAGGTTTTCAGGCAAGTTTGATTTTGCAAGAGGATTCAGAGGTTTTGTAAATAGTGCTTGAAGATGAGGTTTTGAGAAAATGGGTGTAGTTTCAAGAAGTCTTAGTAATCAAAACTGTCATTTAAAAATATTACAGGGTACATAATTCACGTTTCAAAAACACAAATACTGACTATTTGTAAAATGTATTTTGATATATAATGAATAAATACTTTTTTTTTCCTCGCTCAAGGTGGCCCTTTATGTACCAGCTGCCACTGGTTGTTGTTGTATCCAATGTCCTTACTTTATAAAAACCATTATGAAGCTAATGCAGTGTGATGTAACCACAGCCCTGAGTTAAATGGGTTATTTGTTTAATGACACGTGTACCAGGGACCTTTTTACAAATAAAACCCCTTCTGATATCTGGACCAAGTGTTGCTTGTCTGCCTGCTACCGATCCAGAAGTCACTGTCTTGTATCCTCACATGTGGATGGAACCAGGGTTTAAAATATGTTACTGTTCATATGTCATTAGGTTCTCACATTTTCCCTGTTTACAGTTTTATTCCATCTGCTTAAGCACAATTTTGAAAACTGGGCTCAAGTTGCCAAAACACAACACGATTCACACAACTAGACACACAAGAAGCAGAACACCTCAAAACAGAAAATACAGATTTCAAGTTGAATACTGTAAACACAGCAAATCCATTTGTGGACACAAAAGAAAGCATACAGCAAATGAAATACAGAAAAAATCATTCCTAGGCATCATCTCTTCGCCTAGCTGGATCGGGCCGTCGCTCTTCGTCCCACATCGCAGGCTACGTTCTCTCTCGCCAGACAGCGAGGGAAGAATCTTCTTGAATGGCGAATCCATCCTTGCACAGACCCTGCATCAGTCTGGTTGCACGCCTCCTCCATGGCTTGAATGAGGGGTATCCTGACATGGGGCTGGAGATCGTAAACCTTCCACCACCATGCAGAGAGAAACTCCTCAATGGGGTTAAGGAAGGGAGAGTTTGGTGGAAGGTACGGAACTGAAAATGATGGGTGCTGTTGAAACTAGTCTTGGACCTGAGCAGATCAGTGAAAAGATACATGGTCCCCGATGACAACGTATCTCATTGCTCTGCCGCTATCTGGTCTTCTGGTGTGACAAAGCCATGTGGCCTGTGGTTTGTGTTGTATGGATCTAACTTGGCGTGGCGGTGGAGGACCCCATTCTGCGTGATTGCGGCGCACATTGTGATGTTACCACCACGTTGGGCCGGAACATGCAGAAAAGCTCTGTGGCCGATGAGGTTTCTCCCTCTTCTTCTAACCTTTGTCAGGTTAAACTCAGCCTCATCTAAGAGTATGAATTCATGCCGGATTGCATCAGCATCCATTTGCAAAACTGAAAAAAACAGAACACAGCACATTGTAGTTTACAGTAGGCCTCTGTAATGCGTATAGGCCTGTTGATGTTTCAATGTACATGGAGGTTTAGTGTGAAGTGCCTTTGCACTTTACATATACAGTCAATACTGTAGTACAGCGGTTCCCAAACTCAAGAATGCCGCGGCCCAATTTGAAATCTGAAAATCTTTTGCGTCCCACTCAAACCTTTAATCACAACTCTGATCAAAACATAATGATTAATTGACCTTAAGAATTTAACCAAAATGAAACATCCGCGAGATATTTGCTCGCTTGCGAAACGTGAAAAAAAGAATCTCTGCTCGCGCTCGAAGGAGTTTTCTACGCGCTCGCTGTTGTTCTTTCTGACAGGTGGAGACGGTGCGTTCAGGGTCCGATCGATGCCGCGAGGTGCGTCCGCTCCCGCCGCCCCCCTCGCCATCCACGCCTTAAATCTTCGGCTGCTTTTAGAATAACTTATTTCCCCGTTAAGATGGTTGAGCTACTGTAGAGAAAAGGGCGCCGTCTCTCGCTCTTTAATCTCATGAAGTGCTCGGCGAGAACGACAGCTTTGTTTCTCCGACGCGCCCTGAAAGCAGCTCCATATCTCACGCGCTTGAGCGCCGCTCAGCATCTCGCCGTCGTAGACGAGCTTTGGCGTGTTTGGCAGAGCGCCTTGAGCGCCGTGTACAACCAGTATGGATCAACCGATTAACCAATTGATCCATATATATAAGGCGCTCCGGATTATAAGGCACTGTCGTTGTGTGAGGAAATTAAAGCCTTTTAAGTGCGCCTTGGAGTGCGGACAATGCGGTATATTGACTTTAATACCACAAGAGGGCGCCGCGTTTGTTGAACAACGACAGGCGGACATTGTACAATGGGTACAAACAATACTGATGTAGTGCCTATAGGCTGCATTTTACTGCACTGTAGACAGTAGAGAAAAGTGATTCTCACCTGTGCTCTTGGCGAAATGTCCGTATTACTGATGTTGAACAGTTTATCGGCTGAGGTTGAGCTGAACTCTCTGTCCAGCCTCTCAATGTCGCCCGAGTTTGATCAGTGTGTTCACATTTGTGGCATTTTTTAAGGCAGTGTCTAAAAAGGCAATTAAGTGACATAATCTAAAATGTCTGTGTCTAATGTAGAAAAGTGTGTTGAGGGATACGGGACACAGGGAAACACTGTGTAGTATTTTGCAAATAGTGTGAGTCTGAGAATGTGCTTATAGTTGTGCAGGTCTGGGCTTGTGTTTTGCTCCTTGAGTGTCAGGTTTCACTAACTGTGTTATTTGACATTTTTGTGTCCAAGCAGTCGTAAGAAAACAGGGGTGGACATTTTAGGACAATACTTCTTTTAGATATTTTTCCCAATTGAACTTCTGAGACTGAGATCTTTGAGTTTTTTATATTAGGGGCCATTATGTGTTGTTGTTGGCAAAGTATATTTTGTTTGTTAGACTGTAATTTATTGCAGGCAATTGTATAAACAGATGAACATACCGGTTGAACGTGCTCCTATTGATGGTGGTCTGTCTTCGTGGTCTGGTGAGAACTGTCTGGTGCTCCCCTACCTGTCCCTCGCTTCCTGTCACCTACGTCCCTTATGTACACCCAGGTGCACCTAATCACCGCCACCTAGTGTCCAAAGTGTCAATATAAATACAGTCTAACAAACAAAATATACTTTGCCAACAACAACACATAATGGCCCCTACAAGCTGCTTGGACACTTTTGATGTGTGGAATCGGCCATTTGTTGCAGTGTTGGTCGTCTAATTGTGTTCTAAATAAACCTGTCGTGTTAAGCGTTATTCGGGTGGACGTTTCTTGTCAGACGATTGAACTATTTACCAGTCTGAGTGTTGTTGTGTTCAAAAATGAAGAAACGCCCCTGAGCAAGACACCTAACCCCCTCATCGCTGATCAAAAAGCCATGGTTTAAATCAAATGTAAGTTTAATAAAGGAGACCTGTAATGTTGTGGTAAAAAGAACATCCTCAGCTGAGGACGCTGGTCTCAGCAATCAAACTGGCCCCCAGTCAGTCCTTTTGTGACCAAAATGAAGAAACGCCGGACGGACTGAGGTCATCCACTGCGAACTTAGAACAATGGTTCCTAAAGGTATTTATAACAATGCTTAAAAGAACATCTCAGCTGAAAGTCCGTGTCCACACCTCTGGGAGTGGTCTTCTGGTGTAAGAATACGTGTTCAAGATTTGGAGCCTGGTCGGGGTTATCAAAAATTCAGCCAAACGACTTCTCTACAGGTCAAGTATCAGCGCTGCGTTTGCAAAGGCAGGAGCAGTTCAGGCAGCACACAGGCCAGAAGAACAACTAACTAACATCAGCAAGAACATCATGTTTTATAACCCTTGAAAGACAGAGAAGGAAAGATTTCTATTGGCCCTAAACTGGCGTAGAGGAGGACCTTCCACCTCCCGCATCTAAGATCCGGTCACATCCAATGTCCAGACTCCTGACTTAACGTAAACATCGTAAACAGAGTGTGTATGTTGAATAGTGTTGGTGTGTCTCTAACCCCCCTTTGGCTGGTAAATCTTCTAGTTGACCCGCAGACCTTACATTCCTCAGCCAGGACATAAACTGACTCCCCATCCTGTCAGACTCGTGTCTGCCTGCTTGGCAGATCCTGCTGTGCGCTTTACCTAACTCTTAAATCAAGACAAGACAGACCCCCCAACTAAGCCCATGAAAATAACTTTTGATTATCACTGGTGAGTTCAATGTAACTCGGATTTTGAATGACCCTTAGTCAATATCAGTTGTTGTGCAAGTATTACATGCATGCATTCCAGTTGATTACATTAAATCAAATACAATCATAACTGCATTGGTATTATTCTATTACAGTTGCAGAATTACAGTGGTTTTACAATATTGTCATTACTTTGATTACACAGTTTCAGAATCATGGCTGTATTCTGGTGTACACTATATGCATTTTATTCATTTCATGAACCGGACCGTCAATTTGTTTCTAATATCCTAAAGTATGTTTACCATTAAGCACACCTGACGCCCGAGTTTGATCAGTGTGTTCACATTTGTGGCGTTTTTTAAGGCAGTGTCTAAAAAAGGCAATTAAGTGACATAATCTAAAATGTCTGTGTCTAATGTAGAAAAGTGTGTTGAGGGATACGGGACACAGGGAAACACTGTGTAGTATTTTGCAAATAGTGTGAGTCTGAGAATGTGCTTATAGTTGTGCAGGTCTGGGCTTGTGTTTTGCTCCTTGAGTGTCAGGTTTCACTAACTGTGTTATTTGACATTTTTGTGTCAAAGCAGTCGTAAGAAAACAGGGGTGGACATTTTAGGACAAAACCCTTTTAGATATTTTTTTTCCAATTGAACTTCTGAGACTGATCTTTTTTTTTATGATATATTATTATTACATATTAGCTGCTTGGACACGTTTGATGTGTGGAATCGGCCATTTGTTGCAGTATTGGTCGTCTAATTGTGTTCTAAATAAACCTGTCGTGTTAAGCGTAATTCGGGTGGACGTTTCTTGTCAGACGATTGAACTATTTACCAGTCTGAGTCTCCTCATGGAATATTCCCCTTTATTCTGTATATTCTGCACTGTCTCTAAGCGACAGCTGCAGGGGGGTTACACGGACTGCAGAACTGGACCAGTACTCGGGCTGCGACGGGTGATGTTTGCTTCCACACTAGAAGGTCTATAGAGAAGGGCGAGTGGACTCCAGGGCGGATGTGGCGGACGGACGCTGGATCCGTCCTGAAGCCCACTGCTGTCTGGCTGCTGTGAGAGCTCTGTGACTCTGGGCCAGGAGAAGACGGGAATGAAATGAAAATGAATGTTCCAACATCACTAGCAGGTCAACATTAAGCACAAGGATGATGACTGTTGATGGTCCACAAATCCACACTGGCCGTCCCACCACCAGGGTTGCTTCACGTGGTGGAGCAGTGAGAAGTAAGGATGAGCCCTGTACTAGTGTTGTTACCTCCGACCCTCCTGCTGTGAAGCTTGTGTGGAAATATGAACCAGTGCAGGCGAAGCAAACGTGTCGGTGCTCGGTTCGTTCGCTGCTGATCACGTGATCAGTGACGTCCGGAGCTTCGGTCCTGCGTCACGTGACCGCTTCGATTTGATTCAATGGACTGGAAACAGGGTTCGGGCTTGTCGGTTTGATACAGTCAAAGTCAGTGTTGTAGTAGTAGTAGTAGTACAACTAGTAGTTGTAGTAGTAGTAGCAAAGACCACATTTCCAATGGAACCTGTGGCAGAGAGAGGTCGCTCTGAGATGTGGCAGCGCTTTTGATTTCCTCTAACAAGGTTGGCAGACAAAGTCTGTCATTTGTATTGTGTAAATATGGATGTTTATTTTTATTGTGGAGACCACCCGATATTTGGCTGAATCAAACATTCCACAGAGTGAAGAACCGCTAAAATATTGGGTCAAACACAAACATGTACCCACATCTATTTGTATTAGCACGTAATCTTTTGAGCATTCCTGCCTCATCGTGCCGTGTGAGCGTCTTTTTTCAAAAGCTGGTGAAACAGTATCTAAGAAACCGACTCAACCCCAATACTGTGGAGAAAATGTGTTTCTCAATAAAAATCAATAATCAATATCCTGTCATAAGAAACCTGTCAGCACAATCACTGCCCCACTGACCTTTCCTCTGTGATCACTTCCCACATTCAAACAATTCACAGAAGTCCCTGTGACTGAACTGCACATGCAGTAGGAAGCACTTGCTGGTGTTTTAAATTATATTGCTTACATACAAATATATATATATATATATATATTCCACACTAGAAGGCCTATATATATATATATATATATATATATATATTCTATTAATTCTTCTGCTAGTATGATCACAAACATACATGCACAAAGGTGCAGAAAGACATAGATAAGTGTGTGTTCCACTTCTTGTTAATGTACAGAGAATTGAAATACACAAACAAGGACACAAGTCAAACCTGAAAACAATAGTTTTATTCATATAGGAATCCATGTGTTTATTAGATGATTTATTGGTTCAACTTTTCAGAGATTGGGCCAAAATATACTGGTGGGCTGTTCGATACATTTGCACTACAAGTTTTCAACAGCAGACGTCATCATAGAGTTTGAGATGCATTGAATGAATGAACCTTTTTACGATACGATTGGCTGGAAAGCTTCACTTTGCCATCACTACATACAAGTCACATTGTGTATTGGTATTATTGTTTTTGTTGTTTCTTGTTCTTCTGGGTTTGTATCCTTATGGTTGAAATGCACTTATTGTTACTCGCTTTGCATAAAAGCGTCAGCTAATTGACATGTGATGTAATGAAGGTGTGAAGGTGTGGACTCTGCTATGAATCAGGCTGAGGACCCAGAGGACGGAGTCCCTCCCTCTGAAGCCCCTCTGTGTGGGGAACATGACAGCCAGACCAAAGCTCAGAGGTGAGAGGACCATCTCCAACTGTCCTCCACTCGTCTCCATGTCCCAACGTCTCTGACTCACTGACTCTGGTTCTATGTGTGTGACCAGGACCCATCAGAGACCAGAAGAAGATCTAAGGAGACTTCTACAGGTCAGAGGACCGTCTAAAGAGCTTTGCAGTACTTTCATTAGAATTTGTATTTCGATGCAGAGGTCTGCAGACGTTGTTTTTCTGACCCACAGTAAGAAGTAAAACCAGATGAAACTGATGACTAACTGTCACTCAACTAATAAACTGTCCATCGACAGTCTTCAGCATCTGGTTTTCATGATGATCAATGACAGAAGCTGGAGGAATTACAGTTTGTGTTCTACATTCAGTCACATCTTACTGTGTGCAAGCAGGCTGCTTTACTGGCTGTTCTTACCCACAATCCTTTGCACAGCAGGTATATGAGCCAGAGGGTTCAGACTCACTCTCAACCAATCAGGCAGGCGGCTTCAGACTGATACGTGGGGAAGTTGTTCCGCCCCAACAGGTTCAACTAGTCCTCATCAACACCACCAACAACAGAATGTGACAAAGAGACGTCAGGTCCTCTGGGTCCAACAACAGCATCCAGTCTGTTGTCATAGCAACTCTTTACAAGGTGGAAGGATCGTTCCACAGATGCTGGTTTTGATCCTGAAAGACTCTTGTTGAGCCGTGAGGAGGATTCTGTTCACGAGGACCTTTGACCCTGTTAACAGCTCAGACTGAGACTCAGTCAACCAGTCAGACTGCATACTTTGATGGTGACGTGAGGACACACCCTCTCTGATGAAGGACAACAAGCTCTAACAAGCTGCAACACTTCACTCCGTCTGATGGAAGCTGAAGTGAAGCACGGAGCTCCTTTTCTACACGGACCTGCTGAGGACAGAAGAGAGCTGCTCACTGAGGAAGTTCATGTCTACGAGCTCAGTAAGTGCAGCTGTGATTGGTTGAATGACATCATTGATGGTCGTGAAGGTGTGATTGTTTAAAGCTGGGAAACAAGATGGCGCCTGTGTGAGCAGGCAGAGAGAAGCTGCTGTTAGTCTGAATGATGACGCTGTGATGAAGAAGAGGAGCTCAGTCTGATCTGGGGTCTGTGAGGACTGTTACTGATGAGGAGGGGAAGGTAGCAGACGGAGGGGCACTAGGACCCAGCAGGGACCACAGAGCTCACCTGGGCCTTTGTTCCTGAAACACACCTGAGAGACGCTCTGTTTGTCTCACCTGCTGCTTCAGTCCTTTAAGGCAAGGCAATTTTATTTGTATAGCGCTTTTCATACACAAGGCAGACTCAAAGTGCTTCACATCATAACATTTCATACAATAAAGTGAAATAAAATGCAGGAATTAAAAGAATTAAAAACAGCAAATAAAATTAGCACTTTTTAAGTCTAAATCGTAGGCCCGGAGGCGCTCTTTATAGATGTCATGGTGAATATGAAGTTTTGTATTCCACCAGATTCGTTCAGCCTTCCTGCGCTCTCTTCTCTGGGCTGTTACAACAGCAGCTTTTCTCCAAGGTGCCTTTTGCTTACTAGAACTGGTTTTAACCGTAACAGGTGCAATGTCATCTATAACATTGTTTACAAGATTATCAGCATGACATGGGATTAGAGGTGGTAACGAGGAGATGACATTTTTAAAGAGTACATTAGTATGTTCATTGATGTACTGTTTTTTGACAGTATTTGAATCTGATTGTGTGTCAGGAATGAAAGAAATATTAAAGAAAACACAGAAGTGGTCAGACAATGAGGGATCAGTCACAAAAACATCCGAAACAATGAGACCTTTTGTGATAATCAGGTCCAGGGTGTGTCCCTTACAATGAGTAGCCTCTTTCACATGTTGAGACAGTTCAAATGTGTCTAAAATAGTCAAAAGTTCTTTTGCACCCTTGTCATTCAAGTCGTCAGTATGAAAATTAAAGTCACCAGTTATAACTAGACAGTCAAAGTCGGTAGAGATGCTAGACAATAATTCAGTAAAATCATCGAAAAAATGTGCAGAATATTTAGGTGGCCTGTAAATAATTAACAGGAGAACTCTCACAACACAATGAAAGCCATGATGTGATGTGGTAGTGGGTCTTTATGTCTTTATCAATATCACATTTCCTTTTATCCTGTTTGAAGCTCTAAGAGAGGACGGTACGACACAGCTGGCAGAGCCATTGCTGTAAGCTTGGTACATGGCGCTCCGCCAACAAACCTCCTCTCACCAACAGGATTTTCTCTTCTGGTTGATGCTTCAGCAAAACCAGAGCTACAAGACAAAGAGTCACAAGGTCAGTTGGTAGTTTAACTGTTATCCTGCATTAGAATTAGGTCACATTACAATATTCTCTTGGCGTTTTGAGAGGGAGAACCAATCCAGCCCAGTCTGCTCATTGCTGAATGCTCACTTCCTATAGTTTGAATTCCTCCACTATTGCTGTAGACGGTAAAGTGTATTTCCCTCGTTGTTTTTCCTTATACTCCGTGTGATGCTCGGTATCTGACAGTAAAACCCTTGAGGACCTCGAGATGTCAAAGGCACCTCTGCTTGACTTGACTTTCATTGCCTCTCACCTCAAAGAATAAAGTTTGGATGAGGAGGATCAGGTGAACATGCATTGTGGTTGAAGTACTACTTCAAATCCAGTAAAAGCACATGCACTTCCTGGTGTGGACTTCCTGTTTCCTGCAGTTGAAAGGAAGTCCTTCCTTTTTAATTGTAATGTTCGTATTCTCCACTGAACCGTTATATTCCACATTATCATGCGAGAGCATTGCAGTTGTGTGTATGAGCACATTTCACATGTGTGTGTGTGTGAGAGGGTATTGTGACTAATGTCCCCCACGGCCCCTCATACGTTCCTCTCTGGTTTTAAACACTGGAGAGTGACGCCGGGTGCGAAAAGTGGTCGGTGGAAGCTTCCTTTGTCCGGACGGCAGGTTCTGGTGGTCGGTGGCAGGTTCCCTTTTCAGAGCGGCAGGTTGCATTGGTCGGTTCTTCCGGTGGTCGGTGGAAGGATCCTTCTTCAGTAGAGACATGGACCCGCCTCCTCCTCATGCAAATGACATGTTAATGAGTATCTTCACGACCATGGGTTTGCCGTAAGTCATTTTTACTAACTAACTTTAGGAGGCGGGTCCATGTCTCTACTGAAAAAGGATCCTTCCACCGACCACGGCACCCAAGCTGACCCTGGAGCAGCGGCCTTCCACCGACCACTGCCCCGCTTGACCCTGGGCAGCGTAGTGTGTCTGCTGTGCTGAAGGGGGACGGTAGTGTTGAGACGGACAAAAATAACTACAGCTGAATGTTTAAAGTCAAAGCGGATACTTTATTTTAACCCAAGATGTATTGTGTCCTGCAGTCATACGTGCTGGACCTGTTTCAGGCAGTTTAACAACGACATGAAAAAGGCGCATAATACAAAGTGCGCTCGTATTATATGGTCTCTAAGAGCATTTTGATTGGTTAGTAAGATGGAGGCGGCTCCTGCTTAGAACCTTCAGAGAGCCTCATTGGAGCACAGGGACGTCCATCCCTCTGGGCTCTCGGATCATCACGCCTCCGTTGTTCATGAGTTCTTCTTATCAGGATGTTTGGCAGATGTGTGCATGATGATTTGCATATGAGCGCTAGGCGTAGTTCTAGGTGTGGACATGTTATTCTTAGAAAGGGAACAGGTGGTTCCAGTTGGACTGCATTTGACCCAGATAGTGCTGCATCTCTTTTCAACATGTTCGTGTGCTGGTGTTGTGACTTGAAATACATGTTGTTCGTGCCATCCGGCCTTTAAGCGGCCTTCACCCATTATTACTCTGCATTTATAGTTCAAGTGTCATTTCATTCTAGCGTAAACGTGCATGTTTATATTTAATACTCAACAGTAGAGTCGCGTTGCAGCAGACCAAAGTCTGCAGACTGAGTTGTGTGAGTCACCTTAGCTACAGCTGTGCTGTGTGTAGGTGAAGCGAACCCGGACATTGTCTCCAAGTACTTTGTGTAACTCGTCTTCAATGAGACCAACAAGCCCATTTCTGATTAATCACATTTTACAGATGTTTTCAAGCACTAACTTAATTCTCATCCTCCTGCCTATAGAGCA
>BMAF01002878.1:0-15578 GCA_014132575.2 Gasterosteus nipponicus | reverse complement strand
TGTTAGGATTTAAGCCAGAAGTGCACCCCTAGTCAGGAATTATAGTACGTGAATAATGTTTAGTGTTAGAATTATAGTTTGTGTGATGTTAGATATTAGTTATTACATTAACATGTTAGATGAAGTGAATGCAATTTCAATCAAACACAATTCATAGTCATTTAAATCATATAAACACTGTACACATTAACATTCTGTCACAATGTGATGTTAAAACCTGAGGACGGATGCCAATTGCCGTTCTTGCGGATTTCTCCCCAATTTTATCCCCAAAGAGGGCTTTTTGGGAGTTTTTTCTCCTGTCAGGTAATAAATGAACAACTTAATGCGAGGCAGCCGACTGAGGCAAATGTCTTGAGAACTGAACCACATGAACTGTTTTAGATCTTATGATGAAGTGTGATGAACGGTGATCATTAATGATGGGTTGTTGTAATGAAAGTGTACTAGTTATAAGATGAAGACTTAAACGATGTGTGCTTTGTTGGGTTCACTCATTGAGGCATAAAGCCGAACTGTATCTACATTGAGTGCATTGGAATGTGAGGGACAGATAGGACAGAGAGGTTTCAGGTTACAGCTGCAGCTCACACCTCGACGTGAAGGGGACAATGGAGGAGGTGACCCTTTGGAGAAGAGGCCAGTGACATTCAAATGCACCAAAGAAGACACACCTCAAGAGGTTTCAAAGGACCATGGCGGGGAAAAGACTGTTAGAACTTCTCCTGCAGCCGCGTTGATAAGTCACTTCAGACTTGCTCAGAGGATTCTCTATTTGCGCGAAATATTCCACCTGTTCGCTTAGTATTTCACTTTGTAATTGTAATCCCTATTACGTTGTTCAGTTATTAAATAACTTTTGATTTTTGAATTTAAACGAATTGACTCATTCGTGTCTCTCGCTTCGGCCGGGGCGAGAACAAAGGATTGAGGTTAGAGTTTAGCTACTCAAGTGGCATTTTGCGGATAACAGCAGACGATGGCCAACGAAGATCCAACCTGAACTTCTTCTGAACGAATGTGTAATGACATTGCTCTTCTCATACACTGACACAAGGACTGATGAGACACACAGATGATACACTTACTCCACATTAAAAGAAATAGCTAAACTGGGAAATAAGTGGGTAAAAGGTTGAGTTCCAGTTATGTTTAAATATGAACACACTAGATGGTAGAACTTGTTTGCTTGAAGAGTTTGGTAAACCAGAAGAAAGAGCAACATGAATTGGGAGAACACACACACACACACACACACTCACGCATCTAGACACACCTACACACACGCACACATAGCTGCACCACTAGTGCTTCTATTCAACAGCCGATTGGGGTCTTGTCCTAATGGGGACCTCCGGTCAGCAGAGCAGTCTGCTCACAGGAACTGAGGTGATCCGAGGTCCAAGGAGGGAGCGTGAAGCTTAATCACACGTCTAGGATGACAGCTACGTGTCATCTGACCAAACCGCTGACAACAACAGATGTTCCAGCAGAGGAACATCAAGGAGGAGAAGTATAGGCACACACATACAACGAAGGAATCCACAAACACTGAGCTAATGTGACACACAATTTCCAGATTAGAGAAGGAACGGGGAACTGCTGGGACACTTGATAAACACATATGATAAGAATGTTGCAAAACAAACATACGCCAACGATATTACAGTAACAGAACTTGAGGATTTTGAATTCAGAGCGGCTATTCGGTCGCAATGACCAAGCATCACCAAGATAAAACTAGCAGCATTAGACACATTCACGGGGAACATTTGGACAGAAGGAGGGAGAGCGGTTTTGGCTTATCACAGTTCTAAATTAGATCCCATGGAACTAGGGACAAGTAGGCTGCACCAGACATTTGGCCGCAATAGCTCGAGCGGTACAGAAGACTGCATACTTGGTAATGTGTCATCCTTTGAAGGTCCACACAGACCACGGTGTTGTAGCTTATCTAGACACACAAGCTTTCACTCTGACAGCTATGAGAGGGGCTGGGATATCTGGTATATTGACCCAGCCCCATCTCTCTTTCACATCAGAAGGTGTGAATATGACATCTGGATTGCCACCTACTGAGGGTGGTCATGACTGTGCAGAAGTAGCTAGGAAGGAGACGAAGGTGACGAACGCAGAGACAGCCGCCAGCCAAGGGAAGCAGGTTCCAGTCATACCGCCAGGAAGCTGGGTGTGGATTAAGGCCCATAAACGCAAGTGGAGTGATCCAAGGTGGACCGGTCCTTGGGAGGTAGTATTGGCAACGTCACACTCGGTAAAGGTGAAAGGTAAAGCGGGAGCCACTTGGCATCATCTCGCACATTGTGCACCTGCTAAGGCACCAAGCCAGACCCTTGCGGAGACCCGATTAAATACCAGGCAAGTTAATTCAGAGCCAAAAGACACAGGAGGGGACAAAGCAGCAGAAAATGTCTCGCCCACAGCGTAAGTATCAGTTGGTAGTAGGGGGTTCAAGTTCAGTTCGGGGAAGTGCAGCTGTTCACACAGGTGACGATGACATGACGTCTGTAAGTGATCTATCCCATCCCAGTCGACAAGATGTTTCCTTACCACCTAACATCCAAGCAGCAATTGCTCTCACGTTGACATTCAAGGAAAATATAACTGCATCTGTTCAATTTGATTATTGTGATATTGCAGCCTGCGGAGTCCAAGACCTCAGGTTTTGGAGGTCGGACCAATACTTGTGTTCCACCACCAACCAAGGTGGACCAGGAGTCAGGTTTGGTAAGCCAGTGGAGCAGTACGGCTGTGACTGCGAGGAGGCAGAATGGAAGATCGCACACACTGGTAGATGGAAGTCATCTAAAACTGGTCCTAAACCTGGGCTGCAAACCCGTTTAACGATGCGGAACAACCGATATCCAGATTTGGCTAAATGTGGGGGAGGGTTGTGCAATCCACTAATAATCACATTGAAAAATCCAGAATTGGGGGACAGTGGACTATACGTGTTGAAAGGAGGGACATATGATATTGAAAGCCCACAAGGGTTGTTTAAGATTGTTGTTAAACCCTCTGCTAACAAACAGGAATCCACTGCTGATCAGGTTGGAGCTGAAGCTGACACTTCTTGGGAGGGTGTGGTAAGACGGGAAACTGGATTCTCGGAGTCTAATCTATGGCTCCAATGGGTACAGTATACTGCCACAAACGTGCACAGTACAGATTGTATAGTGTGTTCTCAACCTAGGCCTATGCCCACTCCTGTACGTTCCAGATTCAGACCAATAAGTCCTATATTCAAATGTATACTGGAGCTCTTTGTCCTGCAGACTCAGCCTGTCCACCATACTTGTCTAGAGTTCCAATGGGATTATCCGCCAGCTACCTTGAGCACGCCACCTCAATTTATGGTTCCAGATGGT
The DNA here is from genome assembly GCA_014132575.2 of Gasterosteus nipponicus. NCBI lineage: Eukaryota > Metazoa > Chordata > Actinopteri > Perciformes > Gasterosteidae > Gasterosteus > Gasterosteus nipponicus. The sequence continues at coordinate 12,192 of BMAF01002878.1, read as the reverse complement.
ACATTTGATTGCATAGTATCAGAGATAACGGAGGGATAAAAGTAGGTGACATTGCAGGAGTAAACTGTACCACAGTTCAGTTTGCTAATGTCACTCGATATTCAAGTGTGTTGAATCAGACGATTTCCAGAGCCGACCTCTGGTGGTGGTGGTGGAACTAAGGTTATTTATCCAACGCTGCCAGCTAATTGACGGGTACTTGTGCATTAGTGCAGCTTATCATGCCATTCTATGTCTTTCCAGTGAAGGAGACCACATTTCAAGACTTGATTTCACCACATCCTCACGTCGCCAGGAGAGCGAAGAGATCCACTAGTCCTGCGGGCTCATTTGATAGTCATGTGTACTTAGGTGCCATTGGGGTGCCCAGAGGGGTGCCTGATGAGTTTAAAGCCAGGAATCAAATTGCGAGCGGCATAGAATCCTTTTTCTTCTGGTGGGTGACAATCAATAAAAATGTAGACTGGATTAATTACATATACTACAACCAGCAGCGATTCATAAATTTCACCCGGGATGCCATAACAGGGCTCCACGAGCAGTTGGATAAGACTAGTTTGATGGCATGGCAAAATAGAATGGCACTGGACATGATCTTGGCAGAGAAGGGAGGAGTCTGTAGAATGTTTGGATCTGCCTGTTGTACTTTTATTCCCAATAACACAGCCCCTGGTGGCTTGGTGACCAGAACACAAGCCCCACTGACAGCTTGAACCAGCAGCTGGCAGACAACTAAGGCGACGACAATCCTCTCACCAACGGGTTTGTCAGTATTATAGCACAACGGAAAAGTGCATTCCTGTCTGCGTTAACCTCTTCTTGTGTTACAGTCATGATCTAGTCCACTACGGATGAAGCTGCATCTCCTGCATCCTGGATTCCTGCAGGGATTGATCGATATTGTGTTTAGTGAGACTAGTATACAGGGAAATCGGTAGCGAGTAGATGATGAGGGACAATCACTGTTGACGGATGTGACTGTATGATAATTTTTCTGTCTTTGAGAGATGCTCACAGTGAACTGTGAGCAAGGAGGGAATTGTTAGGGATTTAAGCCAGAAGTGCACCCCTAGTCAGGAAATTATAGTACGTGTAATAATGTTTAGTGTTAGAATTGTAGGTTGTGTGATGTTAGATATTAGTTATTACATTAACATGTTAGATGAAGTGAATGCAATTTCAATCACACAATTCATAGTCATTTAAATCATATAAACACTGTACACATTAACATTCTGTCACAATGTGATGTTAAAACCTGGGGACGGATGCCAATTGCCGTTCTTTATGGATTTCTCCCAATTTTATCCCCAAAAAGGGTTTTTTGGGAGTTTTTTCTCCTGTCAGGTAATAAATGAACAACTTCATGTAAGGCAGCCGACTGAGGCAAATGTCTTGAGAATTGAACCACATGAACTGTTTTAGATCTTATGATGAAGTGTGATGAACGGTGATCATTAGTGATGGGTTGTTGTAATTAAAGTGTACTAGTTATAAGATGAAGACTTAAACGATGTATGCTTTGTTGGGTTCACTCATTGGGGCATAAAGCCACTGTATCTACATTGAGTGCATTGGAATGTGAGGGACAGCTAGGACAGAGAGGTTTCAGGTTACAGCTGCAGCTTCACACCTCGACGAGAAGGGGACAATGGAGGAGGTGACCCTTTGGAGAAGAGGCCAATGACATTCAAATGCACCAAAGAAGACACACCTCAAGAGTTTCAAAGGACCATGGCGGGAAAAGACTGTTAGAACTTCTCCTGCAGCCGCGTTGATAAGTCACTTTAGACTTGCTCAGAGAATTCTCTATTTCAGAAATATTCCACTGTTAAACAGTATTTCACTTTGCAATTGTAATCCCTATTACGTTGTTCAGTTATTAAATAACTTTTGATTTTTGAATTTAAACGAATTGACTCATTCGTGTCCTCGTTTCCGGCCGGGACGAGAACAGAGGATTGAGTCCTCCCTCGAGAGCTTCCGAAACCTTAACAGCCCTCACCCATCACCACACTCACCCCCTCACCCACCTGACCGACCGGCTGGCTCTCCAATCCCACAGTCTCCCCCTCATCCACCTGGTCGCCCGGCTGGCCCTCACCCAATCCCACACTCACCCCCTCACCCATCCCCACAGTCACCCCCTCACCCACCTGACCGACCGGCTGGCCCTCACCCAATCCCACAGTCACCCCCTCACCCACCTGACCGACCGGCTGGCTCTCGCCCAATCCCACAGTCTCCCCCTCATCCACCTGGTCGCCCGGCTGGCCCTCACCCAATCCCACACTCACCCCCTCACCCATCCCCACAGTCTCTCCCTCATCCACCTGGTCGCCCGGCTGGCCCTCACCCAATCCCACAGTCACCCCCTCACCCACCTGACCGACCGGCTGGCTCTCGCCCAATCCCACACTCACCCCCTCACCCACCTGACCGACAGGCTGACCCTCACCCGTTGCCACACTCACCCCCTCACCCATCCCCACAGTCACCCCCCCATCTACCTGATCGCCCGGCTGGCTCTCACCCAATCCCACACTCTCATCCACCTGACCGACCGGCTCGGCCTCACCCAATCCCACACTCACCCCCTCCCACACTCGCCCCCACATCCAGCGGAGCGGACGAGGGGTTCCTCTCCGGGCAACCCCTCGCCAGGTGTCCCTCTCCACCGCAACGGAAACACCTCCCATCGTCCGATGTGGCGAACATGGCGTAGTCAAACCCCTCGATCCTCCCCTTAATCACCAGGTGGAGGGCCTGGGGTTTGGTGAGGAATGTGGAGTTGTCTCCTATGCGACACCACGTGCCTCAATAGAGGAGACTTGCAGCCCGAGGACAGCTTTTTAAGCGGGGACACCACCTTCCCGTGTTTGGCCAGCTCCTCAGCAGCACTCCGTCGGGGACGAACGGCGAACGTTCGCTACCGTCACCTGACGGCGGCACCGCGAGTGGAAAAGACGGGCACGTCGCCCGCGGACCCCCGCGCCGCCACCACCTCTACGCGCGCTACGCCACGCTGTCTACAAAAATGACCACCGCGGTTCATCCACGCGGCGGACTTCACGCTCCCGTGACCCACCAACCCCCCCACGGCCAGACCGCAGTCCTCCACGGAGCACGCGAAGCCCGACGCGAGCTTCACGCCGTGCTTCCGCGTCAGCCCCGTGAGGTCCGACATGCCGACAGGCTACAAACGCAGACAAAAACACATAAAAAGAAGGAAAAGTCACACATAAACACCACTACGCATTCACCCCACAAACCACACCAGAAACCACACCGAAAATAGACGAAATAACAGATAGAAAGCACATCCAAACAATTCACCACGCCATCGCGCTCCGCACACTCAGCACTCCTTCCGCTCAGAGAGAGAGAGAGATTTAGATTTTTCAAGCACCTTTATTTCCACAAAAACCCCACAAAGTACAATAAACTATTACGATGGTCCCACAGTACAAAAAGAAAACAAACAAAAAAAGACGCAATCCGACTAAGCGCATCATCTCCTCACATTGTCCCCGTGTTCACTATTCCTCGCGTCACTGTCTCTTGAAAGCCTGCATGGTGGTCATACTCAGGCCTTCAGCTCTAGAAAACTAAAAACATAGCACAAAAAAACAACCACAAGCCAGAACCCGGTCAGTGGAGTCATGAGTCTCCACTACGTTGTTTCTCCGTCCTCCCGCTCAGGTCTCTCCCGTTCAGCCAGATGGATTCCCGCCCGAGAAGAGTCCACTTCAGGTCCAGGATCTCAGGGTGGCGGGTTCGGAGGAGGACGTCATGCCGCCGAGCCCAGAGGTCCGTGTGTTTCTCCTCTGGCCTTCAGTATCAGTTTCCGCAGCCTGAAGACCTCCCGATCGGTGAGACCTCCTCTCCCTGCACTGCTCATGTGGGATCTGACCGACTCGGAGAAGGTCTCTTGGTCAGAGAAGTAGTCCTCTACTCGAACACCTCTTACGCCTTTAGAGGTTTTCAGGAAACGTTTTATTTTCTCCACAGCGTAGACTCTCTCAGAGTTCCTGCTAGCTCCGTCTTCAGAGGACTCACTTCCAGCAGGAGAGTCGTCCTCCATGCAGGACCCGGAGTCGCCCTCCTCACTTGAGTCAGATACGTCAGCATCTCGACCTTTTGTTGCAGCTTTCTTAGCTTTCAACTCGCCACCTTTCCCCCCTTCTTCCTTTTCAGCTGAGGGGCTTTAAGCTGCTCCTCACAGCCCTCCATGTCCCCCCCACTGCCCGCCTCTACTGGCCCTTCAGCATTCACCCGGGCCGCATCTGTCCCCACCGCCCCCACCTCCTCAACCACATCCCCTTCCCAGTGGGGTCAGGTCCATGGCGGCGTTGAGCACGCCAACCAGCGCCAGCCGATCGGCTGCAAAACACCAAACTCTAAAAACAAGTCCACACAAACTCTCTACGTTCCCCACATTGACTTGTAGAACACGGAAAAAACGGTATCGCTCTCAGCTCCACGCTCGACACTCCATCACTCAGAGACAGAGAGAGAGATTTTTATTTTTGAAAAACCTTTATTTAAATAAAATCAAGGACACACAACTATAAAACATTGGTTATGTTTTATGGTCATGGAAAATGGTCAAACAAAGCGATGTCTCCTCAAAAGGAGCTAGAAAGGTGGCCTAAAGATTAGGTCATCTCCACTAACACAGCAGATGGCCTCCTTGAAGCACCACTTTCCAATGAACTCATCTACGTTGTTCATACTTTTGAAAAACCTGAAATCGAGCCAGACTCTGGCCTTGACCAGGGACACGAGGCGGGAGTGCCTCTTGTCCGGCCCTGCCCTCTACTCTGTTCTTCCTGCTACAATAAATTGCAAGTTTAGCTGCTCCTACTATAAAGTTGAGCAGCTTCCATTTTGTGGCGTGTTTTTTATTGTAGCTGACACCTACTATGAAGGTGTTCTGAGACCATCTTTCCTCAAAACGGTTAAAAACATTCTGCAGTGCATTGAAGAGGAGTAGAGCCTCTTGCAATAATAAAAACAGTGAAAAACAGTCTCTACTTCGCCACAAAAAAGACAGTGTCTGGCTACATCTGGGTTGATAACAGAAATAAAAGCGTTTACAGCAATCGCGCCATGTAAAATCCTCCGTTGTAAGTCACCAGTTCTCTTTTTGATCGGAGGTTTGTATAAAACCTTCCATCCCACTTTGCTGCCAGTGTTTATACCAGCTCTTTTCTCCACATGTGTCTGCTCTCCCATTCAGCTTCCTCCACTTCAATACTTTAACACACCGCGCATAGATTGCCTTCCCTTTTGCAGCGTGCAGGTCCAGCTTCTCCTTTGCTCCGTCTAGTAGTGGTCCCTCTTCACCCGCCTGACGGACTTCACCTGTCCCTCCTCACCCTCCCTACCCCCCGCTCAACCTCACCTGTCCCCCTCACCCTCCCTACCCCCCCGCTCAACCTCACCGGTCCCCTCCTCACCCTCCCTACTACCCCCTGCCCTCACCCTCCCTACCCCCTGCTCACCTGTCCCCTCACTCTCCCTACCCCCCTACCCCTCACCTCAACCTCACCCTCCCTCACCCCCCTACCCCCTGCTCAACCTCACCTGTCCCCTCCTCACCCTCCCCCGCCCCGCTCAACCTCACCTGTCCCCTCCTCACCCTCCCTACCCCCCGCTCAACCTCACCTGTCCCCTCCCCCGCTCACCACTCCCTACCCCCCCTACCCCCGCTCAACCTCACCGGTCCCTCCTCACCCTCCCTACCCCCTGCTCAGCCTCACCTGTCCCTCCTCACCCTCCCCCCGCTCAACCTCCCTGTCCCCAACCTCACCTGTCACCTGTCCCTCCTCACCCTCCCTACCCCCCCCGCTCAACCTCACCTGTCCCTCCTCACCCTCCCTACCCCCCCGCTCAACCTCACCTGTCCCTCCTCACCCTCCCTACCCCCTCCCGCTCAACCTCACCCTCCATGTCCCCAATCCTCCCTCACCCTCCCTACCCCCTGCTCAACCTCACCTGTCCCCTCCACCCTCCCTCCCTACCCCCCCCCCCTGCTCAACCTCACCTGTCCCTCCTCACCCTCCCTACCCCCGCTCAACCTCACCGTCCCCTCCTCACCCTCCCTCCCCCGCTCCCCTCACTCAACCTCACCCCTGTCCCTCCTCACCCTCCCTACCCCCCTCAACCTCACCTGTCCCCTCCTCACCCTCCCCCCCCGCCTCAACCCTCACCTGTCCCTTCTCCTCACCCCCTCCTACCCCCGCCCCCTCAACCTCACCTGTCCCTCCTCACCCTCCCTACTGCCCCGCTCAACCTCACCTGTCCCCTCCTCACCCTCCCCCTGCTCAACCTCACCTGTCCCCCTCCTCTTGTCCTACACCTGTCCTTTGCCTCCCTCCTGTCCTTCCCTCCCATTGTCCCCTCCCCTAATGTTCTGGACAGAGGAGGTCTTTGCTGGACATTTCCTGCTGAGATGTCCCTCCTCCCCACAGCTAAAGCATTTGGTGTTTTCCGAGGTCGCAAACACTACGTAGTCAAAACCATCCACTCTAATCCTGAAAACCAAGTTGAGATCCTTGTCTCTGTCATTTAATATCATGAGAAGTGTTCTCCTGTGTGACACCACATGCCTCAGGAGAGGGGATCTGCACCCCGAAGGCACTTTCCTGATCTGAGACATAATCTTTCCGTGCCTCTCCAGCTCCTTAATCAGCGCCTCGTCTCTGATAGACGGAGGAACGTTAGACAGCGTGACTCTGGTGGCTGGTGTGGTGAGAGGCAGGACGGGCACCAGCGTGTCGTCCACCACGATCCCCTCCTCTACCACCACGTTGGCTTTCTCAACGCTCCCTAGAAAAATCACCACCGCGTTGTTCATGCGGGCGGCGGATTTCACGCTGCCGTGGCCGACCACTCTCCCCGCGGCCAAGCCGCATTCCTCCACCGAGCACGAAGAACCCGGTGCGATCCTGACGCCGTGTTTCCTCGTCAGGCGGGTCAGTTCCATAGTGGCGTTCAGCATGCCGACCAGCGACAGCTGATCGGCTGCAAAGAAACGCACACTTTAGGAAAACAAGCCCCCCAACAAGTCCACTCAACCACTAACACACTTATGCGCTACAATCAAACTATGTCTATCTCACATCCACCAGTGGAAAAATACGCTCGAAACAAACCTAAACCGCTCTCAGCAACACGCTCTGCTCGAGCAAACCTCCTTCACTCAGAGAGAGAGAGAGAGAGAGAGAGAGAGAGAGAGAGAGAGGTTTGAGGTTTAAAGAATCCTTTATTCCACTTTTACAAAGGAGCCAGAACACAAAACATGAAAGAAAAACCAACAATAAACACACACAGTCCAACAAGCAGAAACAAAAGAGACAGAGTAAACAAACATCTGCATTCTAGCCTGAACAGTTGTTCCCCCCCAGGCTAAAGGCCGCCGCGTGTTTCTGCGTCTGCGTCGACGCGCTGGTTTCACTTCCTGGTTGTAAAGTCCTGCGTGTGTTGCAGAGCGATTCACCTCCAGAACAACAGGTGGAGTCACGTGTTTTGTTGAAGACGACCTGGAGAGTCACGTCTTTGTGTGTGGAAGTCGCTGGTGGCTTTATTTATTGATCATAGACTTTATTGCCCCGTGCATCCACACTGCTGCTTTTCATCAAGGACACATTTGTCCCGTATTTTCCTCCACGACTTTGTTCCCTCGTTTGTGGAGATCTCCCTCCATGAATCAGAGGCCATCCGGCGTCCTCATAGTCCGCCAATGACGGCTCATATTTACGCATTTCTTCCCACAAAAGCTCTTCAGTCTGATCCGTTACCCTGGACCAAGACGTCGGAGCCCAAAGTGTAGCTGCAGATGAACACACACTGCGTTACGCCGCGTATCACACAGTGTGTTATGAGTCTGCTGCAAGGGGCCCTTTGTTTCCTTCTACTGCGCCTCGCCAGTATTCATCTGTGATTGGACGCCTTCTCCTTCCAGCTTTTCTCCTCCCTCCACTGCGGGAGATTCTGACTCTTGACTTGTTGTTGTTGTTTTCTCTGGGGGGTTGTCTGCATAGTCTGTCAATCATGAATTAGTCGACATCTCATCACTATTAGATTGGATTGGTTTGTCAGGTAGGTGAGGGAGGAAAATCCACTTTGGCAAAGATAAGTTGTTGCAAAGGGCAAAAGGCTCATCATTGCTTTTGGTTGTGGAAAGTCTTTGTGGCCAGAGATCCAGAACTGTGTGGTTTGGTTTGGTAAATGTTTCTGAACGTACGGTCAGTGGATAGTTGGATGAGCTGATCCTCCTCTGTCACTGTCAGGCGTGTGCCGTCTGCTGCGTTGTCTCTGGATGGAAACTGTCTCCAAGCCTTGTCCCTGCGCCGGGAGTCAGCCTCAGAAAAGTACTTCCCACATTGTCCTTCCAGCGCCTCCACAAGAACTGCGCGTGTTGCGGGAGGCGAGGCACAGCAGCACAAACCGGAAGAAGACGAAGAGGGAGACGCGTAGAAAGTCACCAAGCTTCACTTTAACGTCTTAAAGTGTCACATCGTGTGAGTATGTCCCGTGACACACAGCGTGTGTTTACTGTGTGTTTGTGTGTTAACGGGCCGTCAACCTTTGCAAAGTTCCTTTACCGTTTAGACGAAAAATACGGAAATAAAACGAAAAGACGGAAATAAAACGAAAATACGGAAATAACACCGTTTTATTTTAGTTTTTTCGCTTTAAACCAAAAGAGTAAATGTCCTTTTCTGTCCAAATCCAAACACGAAAAACGACCGATCTGTTTTTCTGTAAATCCCTTTTGTTTGTTCCTTTTAAACGAAACCGAAGCGCAGCCGCTAAACCGGAAGTGCGCACATTTTAACAGTAAAACGCAATAGAACGTTTGTACGATAGAAATCCGTCTGTGACGCAACAATATCTATAATATAGCAGAGTAACATTAGAAGAATGAATATGAAACGTCATCGTGTGTTAACAACAGCAGTTGACTACACGCAGACACGTTTACATTCATCCATGTACACAGATACTCATTCATCTGTGCGCTGTTTGATGCAATATAGTTATTAATATAGTAACAACACATTTATTACTGTAGGTAATAACACGGTTTGTGGTGGCAGACTCGTTGCTGTTGGCTCTGATTTTTATTTCCAGTATTGTTGTGTTGCTTCAGTGCTCAGAGACACTTTAAGGAGAGTAAACGTGTTCACATCTGCACCACTAGGGGGCAGAATACGACTATTTAAAGCAGTGGTTCTCAGCTGGTCTGGTGGCGCGTTTGTGAGAGATCTGCGGTCTTCAGTTCATTTACTTATTTTTGTGTAGGTAATATGTTTCAACTTAAATGACCTTTACAAGTAGTTGTGTCCCGTTGTTTCCATTTGTCCAGTTATTGACGTGTCTGATGCTCAACCAGATATTTGAATATATTAGAATATGTGTTTTTATGTCGTGTTTGAACAGTTTTGGCCGCCCGAGCCAGTAGCAGGTTCATGAGTCTCTGAAAAGTGTCTGAGGCCTTGCGCAGCCAAAAGGCATCAGGTGGGACAGAAGCAGAGACGTCAGAAGCTCTGGACGTAAGAGGGACCTGCCAGTGTCCCTTCAGCAGGTCCAGCGTTGTGACGTAGGTAGCTGCACCCATACGGTCTGCACCGTCCTCCATACGAGGCCACGGAAACGGCTCTGCTACGTGACGGCCTTCACTTACGTTGGTCTGTGCAGAAACGCGGGGAACCATCCGACTCGGGTCAATGGGCCCAAACACGAGGTTTATTTTAGTGGTAAAGTTCAGTCACACGTGACTCAATGACATATAAGGCTGAACAAATAGAACTACATGCATTCATTCACCCTCAACAGCTCAATCACAGTTTAGACCAGAAATAGTTCTCATGGAGAAAAACCGACGCACAGCAGTGACGTTGCACGCGCCCAATTTATTGTGTTAATAGCCGACACATTGAACCCAGACAGCAAGGGGGGACCTGCAGTAAGACATGAGATGTTAGCTCTGAGCTCAGGGAAGCACTTTGAAATGTGTCATTTGGGTAAAATGTTTTACTTTGGCAGCAGTGAAGCACTTTAAACATTTTTCATTAGATTTTTAATATACAGTATAGTTGTGCTTCAACTATAAGCTGTATTATTTACCGACACCTCATGCTTGTTTTAAATGATTTACATAGTATATATATATGAATGAATATGGCGCGTGATCAACAAATGACCGTGACATTGTGGCGTTAAAGGCGGCGCGAGGGAGAACGTGTGCGGCTGAATGAAGACGCACCAGTAAGCTGGTAGACGGTCCGTCTGGAGCCGCGCGTCATCTCCCACCTGCTGGAGGTCATAGTTCTCAATGTGGACAAACTGACTACAGACGAGTCGCTCAAACAACTGACTCGCTGCCTGAAAAGTCCCAAAGTCACATCACGTGGGTTAAATATAACGTTGTATTATTTCCCTCTGGCGTCGCTGCCTGTTGCTGAGGTGAAATGCATTCTGGGATATTTGTCGCGTTTACAAGCACGGACAAGCCTGCCGCGATGCATTGTGGGTGAAATGGGCGGGGCGAGTCACATCCGGGTAGTATGACCGTTCTCGGCCAGATGCGGACTTCCTGTGAGACTCTGAGGACAGAAACTGCAGAACAACACGAGCTTTCACGTCAGACGCCACAAAAGTCTCCAGTGAAACCAGATAAGGTCGCTGGTCGCTTTGACAAGAAGACACCGACAGGGTTCATGACGTCACTGCACCAAACGACCAGGGAGCCTGCGCACATACACCTCAAGAAGTCAACATGATGACCTAAGACAAATATACTTCCACTCTTCATGAGAAAGAGGCGGTTTCACGTCTCACACATAAAGCAGGAGGTGAAGCGGCTCGGGGACTTTCCTCACTGCAGAAACAGCAGATTAAATCCATAATTCCCGTGAGAAGCGGCAGAGGTAAGACGTGTGTGTGTGTGTGTGTGTGTGTGTGTGTGTGTGTGTGTGTGTGTGTGTGTGTGTGTGCTTTGGCTCGCTGTGTGTTTCACAGTAACTCTGCAGGCTTTGTCTCACTCAATGATTCATAATCCACCGATTCGCTGCTGTTCTTTGGCTCCAACGTCCGCGAGCTTCAAGCACCGACAAAATGTCCCACTCGGTCCAAAGGTTGTGGACAAACCTGCACGTCATATGTGACTCTTCCCCACCAGCTAAAGGTGTGTTTGGAGTATTTTAATGTGGATTCCAGCTTATTGTAGTCAGGACTCTGCCGAATAAAAAAAAGATAATGCGTTGATGTATTTTATCATGATATATACCCTAAATAATGGTTTCCGGTACTGGTTCTGGTCCGGTTTTACGTCCACATGTCGAGCCCACCATCACGTGTTTTGGTTCTGTGAGATTAAACGTTCTTCTCTTTCCTCACATCTGTTTAAAAAGGTCGTGTTTATCAAAGTTGAAATGTGAATATGGTGGATAGAAAGTGTGGATTCATAGTTCTCACAGTGCCGACGTTTCCTGAAAGCAACACAGTTGAGGACACGCCCCTCACGTGATGCCACGCCCTCTAAGCAGATCAGGGCCAGAAGTCAGAGACAAAGCAGACGTCCTCTTTTACCCGGTAGTGATGGGAATTACGCCTCTTTTTAGAGAACCGGCTCTTTCGGCTCCCAAATGGCTCTTCTGATTTTTTGGTGCTTAAATTAATTTATCACCAACAATAATGTAAAATTATGCGCAATATGAATTACTAATGTAAAAAAACACTGTCAAATGTTTTTATATAAATACACTTTTATTTATACACTCTACAGAGTGATAAAAAAATAAATTAGTGCAAAAACAAACGTTTAACTATTTACAAATGAACTTAACTAACTTTTAATTATTTTAAACTTTTTAATACTTAACAAATTTAAAGTGAAACAACATACAGAAGCTTACAGAATCACACAACAAAATATAAAATTAAAATGTGTAAAACAAAAAGAAAAAAAATCAGCATGCAGAGTTTTGTCCTTCAGGGAAGATTTACATTGAGACCAAGTGGCTCCGCTTTGAGGGGCTGATCCTGTTTCTTCTCTCTGAAATTATCTGCCCTGTTTTGGAGAAGATAGAGATTTTAGTCTTGCAGACTCTACATTCTGCATTAGATAGATCAATGTCATTGACATGTGTCCAGATTTTGCTGCGTTTCCTGTTGACACTC
>BMAF01002875.1:0-12242 GCA_014132575.2 Gasterosteus nipponicus | reverse complement strand
GTTTGAACTGTAGGTTATATTAACTAAAAGAACATTAATTGATTCATTGTTGTTGCTCAAACCGTCTCTGTACTTTATGGAACATTTATAAAGCTGATGCAGTGTGATGTGATACATCATCCCTCAATTAAATGTTTACCTCAGTAACGTTTTGATGGGTTTCTTCCATCCAATAATATATTAGATCTACACCTGTCAGTGTGATCCAGTAACGTTCAGCAGCACCACAAACTGCAGCTGCTCCTCTTCATCATTAGGAAGATGTTCGATTGGACACACATATATATATATATATATATATATATATATATATATATATATATATATATATATATACATATACATATACACACACATTCAGACATACAATTAGCTCAAATATCTCAGTTATCAGATCAGACTTGCTGTCCAATCAATAAACAACTCAGCTGCTGTTCCACATGTGGAAATGAACGTTCTCTTGTACCTGTGAGTCCGTTCTCTCCGTCTCAGGTATTGAGGAAGGACCCTCATCATCAGCCTGAGACCCTCACCTTGCATCAACAGAGGGACCAACATCTTTGAAGTCTATAGGATGATCCATAGACCGGTTACTCTTCATGGACACACAGCTGGGTCCAGGTCCAGGTCCTGGTCTCTGATGGGTCCTGGTCACACATGTAGAAGCAGAGTCAGTGAGTCAGAGACGTTGGGACATGGAGACGAGTGGAGGACAGTTGGAGATGGTCCTCTCACCTCTGAGCTTTGGTCTGGCTGTCATGTTCCCCACACAGAGGGGCTTCAGAGGGAGGGACTCCGTCCTCTGGGTCCTCAGCCTGATTCATAGCAGAGTCCACACCTTCACACCTTCACACCAACCTGCTGGCAGAGCTCACACGTTATTGACAAACCACCAATTTGGGTTTTTCCTATGAAGCCAAATGGAAGCGCAGCAGCTAAACCAGAAGTGCACATTTTCACAGTAAAAGTCCTGGAATGGAAGGTTTGTAGGGTATAAATGCGTCAGTGATCCAGCGTATAGCAGGGTAGCATATGAAGAAACGTTAGCTAGTGAATATAAATGGATCTCGGTTATTACTGATGTTTTTGTAGCCCAATTCAGTCCAAAGGTTTGGACACTTTCTCATTGAATCGAATGAGTAAACGTGTCCAAACGTTTGACTGTTCATCTCATTTAAGAACCAATCGGTGTGGTTGAGGTTTGGGCTTTGGGCCGTTTTACAACATGAATGCTTTGATGTGAACTATTCCATTGTAGCCCAGGCTGCATGTTTAGGCTCATTGTCCTCTTGTCCTCTATTTGGCTCCGTCCATCTTCCCCTCATTCATTGTCTCCTGGTCCTGCTTGTCAGTTTGGGTGGACTTCCTCCTCTTGGCAGGTTTGTGGCTGTTTAATCCTTCATGGACTTGAAAGCTAAAGAAGTTCTGCAGGTGTTGAGGAGCAGGGGGTGTCAGACCCAACTGCTCTGTGGAGGAACCGAACATGTTGAGGGAAAGAGGATGTTACGCTCAGCTAGTGTGGAGACACTCGTGGTGCTCTACAAGTATTTGTAGCTGTAAAACATTTGCCATATGAAACTCATAGAGGTGGATTTGACTTTGTTACCTTGAAGCTAAAGGAGGGGAATGATTCTGCTTTCATAGAAGCACAAGCACTCACTACCTGGAAGGGGATCGGATCATTGAAGCCTCTATTAAGGCCACCACAGTGTTCTCAGGATCAATGGACCTTTGACTGCTGATGAGAGGAAACTAATCAAAAGTACGCTGTGCATCCGCCCACAGCTCCAGAGGTCCCTCTGAGGTCACAGGTCACATGGCAGCAAAGAAGGAAAGAGAACCAATCCTTCTCTTTTCTGCTCTCGTCTCGTGACATTTGGGAAAATGTGTCAAATGTTCTAGAGTCCAAATGTCTGAAGGCCGTAAAGTCACACGAGTCATTTTCTTTAGACCAACATTATATCTTCTCATCTTGGACCTTTGAGCTCTGGTCTACAGCTTGATTTAGGATGGAAGTGTGACAAACAAAGAAACGTCTCTATTCTTATTTATTGATCCATGAACAACACGTGTTCACTCCTCCACGACATCAACATACATGATGTTTACAACTAAGCATGAATATCAAATGAAGGAAACACAAGCATTCAATGCATCTGTCCCAGAAACAACAACAGTTCAATATGATTCAATCTGTGGTTTGAATCAGTGGTTCTCAACTGGTGGGTCGCGGACCCCTTTTTAATGGCCTGGGAATTGGCGTTTTCCCCTTTGACTGGGAAATAAAAATTATAATTAAAAGAAAATTGGGGAGACTTTTCATCAACAGGGATAATTAAACCTCCTACTTAGTTTGAAAAAAGATCTCTGTGTGGGCAAGTCATGCTTCCAGAAGCCGACTCGACGTGTTCCCAATGCCTGTCATGAGGGACAGCAGCTGGACACGGCAGACAAGAACGTACTGGAGAAACAATCACGGCGCATCTGAATAAACTTCTGGAGCCGTTTAACGAATACTTTCCCCAGAAACAGAGGGACGACCACTGGATACGTGACCCGCTTGGAATCCACATAGAAAGTGTCACGTTGCCAAGCAACGGAGAGTCAGCTGATGGAGCGGTCATGTGACCGTACGCGGAGGTGAGCCCCTCCCAGTTGTGGTGCAGCAGCGTGATCAGCGAGTGTCCTTCCCTCGCCACTCGAGCAGTCAAAGTGCTGCTACCCTTCAGCACTGCCTGTCTCTGTGAGTGCGTCTCAGCTCTGGTTCAGCTGGAGACTAAACACAGGAAGAGACTGGACATCGAGCTTGACCTCAGACTGGCCTTGTCCACTAGAACTCCAGACTTTGAGACTCTTGCCAAGAGCAAAAACATGCCCAGTTCTCCCAGTAGAAATTCCTCCAGACTCAAGTCAGTTTTCACCTCAGGTTGAAGTGAGTGCTGCTTAATTTCTGTAAAGCACAAAGTTTTTCAGGATTTACCTCCTGATGAGGTAATCACAAGAAACGCTCATTTTCTATATCCGAATCCTTTTGAATAAACTTTTTATTTAATTTCTTTTGCATTTGTGCAAAAGCTCCTCAAGACACAGTGTTTGTCGTATCTGTTAAAGTCATTTGAGTCTTTTTTGTTTGAAATGGCTGAAGATTCTTAATTGTTGTATGTTGTAATACCTCGTGTCCTTAAGATGCACTTTGGGGTTTTAGCTCATTTAGTGTAAAGGGAATAGTTCCCTCTCTAGCGTCGCTACCAGCTGGCTGTTTTCTCATTAAACTTGTTTTTGTGTGGTCATACGTGTTCTGTCTCCACACGCTCTCAGGTTCAAACTGCACCATATTTTCATTAAATACATCTGAGAAGTGAAGGATGTCCCTCGATTTGGGTCGGTTGTCATTGAGGGGTGATGGTGGGTCCCGGAGCCACCAGACCAGCTGAGAACCACTGCTTTAAATAGTCGTATTCTGCCCCCTAGTGGTGGAGATGTGAACACGTTTACTCTCCTTAAAGTGTCTCTGAGCACTGAAGCAACACAACAATACTGGAAATAAATATCAGAGCCAACAGCAACGAGTCTGCCACCACAAACTGTGTTATTACCTACAGTAATACATGTGTTGTTACTATATTAATAACTATATTGCATCAAACAGCGCACAGATGAATGAGTATCTGTGTACATGGATGAATGTAAATGTGTCTGCGTGTAGTCAACTGCTGTTGTTAACACACGATGACGTTTCATATTCATTCTTCTAATGTTACTCTGCTATATTATAGATATTGTTGCGTCACAGACGGATTTCTATCGTACAAACGTTCTATTGCGTTTTACTGTTAAAATGTGCGCACTTCCGGTTTAGCGGCTGCGCTTCGGTTTCGTTTTAAAAGGAACAAAGAAAAAGGGATTTACAGAAAAACACACGCTGTGTGTCACGGGACATACTCACACGATGTGACACTTTAAGACGTTAAAGTGAAGCTCTGGTGACTTTCTACGCGTCTCCCTCACGTCTTCTTCTTCTTCTTCTTCTTCTTCTCGGCGGTGGATGATCAGTAATCGGCGCGTTACCGCCACCAGCTGGTACGGAGTGTGGATCACGAGGTCTAGTTAGTACTTATACTTTGCAAGCAGAGAGGGGCAGGAGGCCAGAGCAGTGTGGCTGGTGAACATCAGGTTCAGGCTCTGGCTAGAGTTCCGCTTTTATAAACACATTGGAGACGTAGACACTTTTAAACAACGCTGGTGTTTTAATAATGTTGTGTGCTCAGTGGAAAATAATGAATTGGTGTTTGCTCCCGTTTTTATGGCATGAAATATAATTTTGCTTTGTTTTGTTTTTTTTTTTTTTTTTTTGTTGCTTTGTCTTGGTTTTTTTTAACAAAGGAAGGAAATCTGTGACCTTTTTTTAACACATTGACAAGTTGTTGA
The DNA here is from genome assembly GCA_014132575.2 of Gasterosteus nipponicus. Classification (NCBI taxonomy): domain Eukaryota; kingdom Metazoa; phylum Chordata; class Actinopteri; order Perciformes; family Gasterosteidae; genus Gasterosteus; species Gasterosteus nipponicus. The sequence goes on along the minus strand of BMAF01002875.1, from coordinate 7,814 downwards.
AATATGTAAAATAAATTGTTTTTCTAAAAAATCAAAAATCTCTCTCTCTCTCTCTCTCTCTCTATGTCTCTCTCTCTCTCTCTCTCTCTCTCTCTCTGTCTCTCTCTCTCTCTCTCTCTCTCTCTCTCTCTCTCTCTCTCTCTCTCTCTCTCTCTCTCTCTCTCTCTCTCTCTCTCTCTCTCTGAGTGAAGGAGGTTTGCTCGAGCAGAGCGTGTTGCTGAGAGCGGTTTAGGTTTGTTTCGAGCGTATTTCTTCCACTGGTGGATGTGAGACAGACATAGTTTGATTGTAGCGCATAAGTGTGTTAGTGGTTGAGTGGACTTGTTGGGGGGCTTGTTTTCCTAAAGTGTGCGTTTCTTTGCAGCCGATCAGCTGTCGCTGGTCGGCATGCTGAACGCCACTATGGAACTGACCCGCCTGGCGAGGAAACACGGCGTCAGGATCGCACCGGTTCTTCGTGCTCGGTGGAGGAATGCGGCTTGGCCGCGGGGAGAGTGGTCGGCCACGGCAGCGTGAAATCCGCCGCCCGCAACAACGGTGGTGATTTTCTAGGAAGCGTTGAGAAAGCCAACGTGGTGGTAGAGGAGGGGATCGTGGTGGACGACACGCTGGTGCCCGTCCTGCCTCTCACCACACCAGCCACCAGAGTCACGCTGTCTAACGTTCCTCCGTCTATCAGAGACGAGGCGCTGATTAAGGAGCTGGAGAGGCACGGAAAGATTATGTCTCAGATCAGGAAAGTGCCTTCGGGGTGCAGATCCCCTCTCCTGAGGCATGTGGTATCACACAGGAGAACACTTCTCATGATATTAAATGACAGAGACAAGGATCTCAACTTGGTTTTCAGGATTAGAGTGGATGGTTTTGACTACGTAGTGTTTGCGACCTCGGAAAACACCAAATGTTTTAGCTGTGGGGAGGAGGGACATCTCAGCAGGAAATGTCCAGCAAAGACCTCCTCTGTCCAGAACATTAGGGGAGGGGACAATGGGAGGGAAGGACGGGAGGGGGATGGCAAAGCGCAGCAGGGAAGTGGGGACAAGACCGGAGGGGTCCAGCAGGTTAGTCAGGAGGGGGGGAGGTGACAGGCGAAGCCCGGGAGGAGGGTGAGGAGGGGACAGGTGAGGTTGAGCGGGGGTAGGGAGGGTGAGGAGGGACAGGTGAGGTTGGCGGGGGGTGAGGAGGGGACCGGTGAGGTTGAGCGGGGGGGTAGGGAGGTGAGGAGGGGACAGGTGAGGTTGAGCTGGGAGGGTGAGGAGGGGACCGGTGATGTTGAGCGGGGGTAGGGAGGGTGAGGAGGGGACCGGTGATGTTGAGCGGGGGGTAGGGAGGGTGAGGAGGGACAGGTGAGGTTGAGCGGGGGGGTAGGGAGGGTGAGGAGGGACAGGTGAGGTTGAGCGGGGGGTAGGGAGGGTGAGGAGGGGACAGGTGAGGTTGAGCGGGGGTAGGGAGGGTGAGGAGGGGACAGGTGAGGTTGAGCGGGGGGGTAGGGAGGGTGAGGAGGGGACAGGTGAGGTTGAGCGGGGGGTTAGGGAGGGTGAGGAGGGACCGGTGAGGTTGAGCGGGGGTAGGGAGGGTGAGGAGGGACAGGTGAGGTTGAGCGGGGGGTAGGGAGGGTGAGGAGGGACAGGTGAGGGTTGAGCGGGGGTAGGGAGGGTGAGGAGGGGACCGGTGAGGTTGAGCGGGGGTAGGGAGGGTGAGGAGGGACAGGTGAAGTCACTCAGGGCGGGTGAAGAGGGACCACTACTAGACGGAGCAAAGGAGAAGCTGGACCTGCACGCTGCAAAAGGGAAGGCAATCTATGCGCGGTGTGTTAAAGTATTGAAGTGGAGGAAGCTGAATGGGAGAGCAGACACATGTGGAGAAAAGAGCTGGTATGAACACTGGCAGCAAAGTGGGATGGAAGGTTTTATACAAACCTCCGATCAAAAAGAGAACTGGTGACTTACAATGGAGGATTTTACACGGCGCGGTTGCTGTAAACGCTTTTATTTCTGTTATCAACCCAGATGTAGCCAGACACTGTCTTTTTTGTGGCGAAGTAGAGACTGTTTTTCACTGTTTTTATTATTGCAAGAGGCTCTACTCCTCTTCAATGCACTGCAGAATGTTTTTAACCGTTTTGAGGAAAGATGGTCTCAGAACACCTTCATAGTAGGTGTCAGCTACAATAAAAAACACGCCACAAAATGGAAGCTGCTCAACTTTATAGTAGGAGCAGCTAAACTTGCAATTTATTGTAGCAGGAAGAACAGAGTAGAGGGCAGGGCCGGACAAGAGGCACTCCCGGCCTTCGTGTCCCTGGTCAAGGCCAGAGTCTGGGTCCATTTCAGGTTTTTCAAAAGCATGAACAACGTAGATGAGTTCATTGGAAAGTGGTGCTTCAAGGAGGCCATCTGCTGTGTTAGTGGAGATGACCTAATCTTTAGGCCACCTTTCTAGCTCCTTTTGAGGAGACATCGCTTTGTTTGGTTATGTTTTATGGTCATGGAAAATGGTCAATGTTTTATGTATTGTGTGTCCTTGATTTTGTATAAATAAAGGTTTTTCAAAAATCAAAAAAAAAATCTCTCTGTCTCTGAGTGATGGAGTGTCGAGCGTGGAGCTGAGAGCGATACCGTTTTTTCCGTGTTCTACAAGTCAATGTGGGGAACGTAGAGAGTTTGTGTGGACTTGTTTTTTAGAGTTTGGTGTTTTGCAGCCGATCGGCTGGCGCTGGTTGGCGTGCTCAACGCCGCCATGGACCTGACCCCACTGGGAAGGGGATGTGGTTGAGGAGGTGGGGGCGGTGGGGACAGATGCGGCCCGGGTGAATGCTGAAGGGCCAGTAGAGGCGGGCAGTGGGGGGGACATGGACTTTGTGCGTTTTGTGGAAATCGTCTGTGTTCACACCCGTTAAAACGTTTGATTGACTTCATATTCAACAACATCGTCAATAAATACACGTCTTATGGAAGTAAAAAGTCAAATAAAGCCATCTGCAGTGATCATACAGGTATACATACATGTACATCAGGACCATCATTTTGGATTGTTGAGAAGTAACATTGTTTCTAAGAAGAAAGAAGAGGTTCCATTCAGCAACGCAACGTAAACACCACAGTTACTGCATTCAACCAGCTGAGCCCAAAAGGAGAAGGTTTCCTCATCTGCTTGGACTTTAGCTTCTAAGTCAGGGATGGGCAACTTAAATGATGGAGGGGGACACAATTTTTCATCAGCGCTACCAGGGGGCCACATAGCACAGTGCACTTCCTAACCAGATTTATAACAATAATCAATAAATGTGTATATGTCTGTATGTTTATTGAACCAACATAATCACAGCATCTTAATATATTTCATGCTCAAATGCATAACAGATCTTCTTAAACAACAAAAGCTAACAAATAAATAACCAGATTTCTTTTCAGTGCAAAGTGCTGTCATTCATAAAAATGCCAAATCCCTGCATACCTGCTCTACCTCCCCCCTAGCATGACTGGTTCTCCTTTAATGAGAAGCTTGTGGCTTTGCCTGTTGGCGCACAATAGAGTGGATATCAATGTCAATCTTCTCATCAGATAAAAAAAAAGAATCATCCGTGAGCCTGTTTCTCTTTCGACTTGAAAAAACTGCTCTCACGAATGGATGTGCTCCCAAACATACTGGTCATTGAGAGAGCAAAATCTCGGAGGAGTGGGAAGCGGCGTTCAGTCAGCAGACTCCAAAACGGAATTCCCTTCTCATTGCGCCTCGCCTGAAAAAACGGATCAGACTGCAGGTCGCAAAGTTCAAGCTGCAATTCAGAAGGTTGCTCGCTGACAGCAGCGGAGAGGGGGTCCACGAAGAGCGCCATCTGTGGCTGCATTGCGTCGCCGTGGCGCTGGGGTTAGAGAAGGTTGGTGGTTCGAGTCCAGGCTGCCCCATGTTCCATGTCGAAGTGTCCCTGAGCAAGACACCCGACCCCTAATTGCTCCCTGGGCACAAATGTGGTTTATGTAAGTCGCTTTGGATGAAAGCGTCTGCTAAATGTAATGTGATCTGTTCAGGTCATTGAGGTGTGCAGTAATGCCAGTAAGGAATGTCGCACAGAAACGCCGGCTCTTTGAGTTTCCTGCAGTAAGCACTCATATCACCACGCTGTCTTCCAAAAACACTGGAATTTTGGAGCGCAGTGCAGAAAATCGCTCAAGACACTTCCCCCGACTCATCCATCGGACCTCGGTGTGCATTTGTAAATCCACACCGTGAGTCACCAAGTCCGTAACATGGTTAAAGTTCAGTGTCTTGGCGCAGAGGGCCTCCTGTAGGAATAAATAAAGTAACCGTTAAAATGTCCCTATGTTTGTCCTGCATGTCACCCAAAATCAATAGGACTACTCCCTCCCCTGGTGTATGATACAGGGCATTATAGGGCAGTTCACTCCGCTTTGTTGAAGGAGCCCTGCGAATCCGGTGCGTCTCCCCTGCATCGCTGGTGCGCCGTCCGTAACAACAGCCGATAGTTTGTCCAAGCCACGTTAATGCAACACTACTCACGGCGTTGAATATATCTGTGCCCTTGGTGGTATCGTGCAAAGACACCATCTTTAGTAACTCCTCGTGCACTTCAACCGAACGGTCAACGGTTCTTGTGAAAATCAGCAGCTGGCTGACGTCCATCACATCTGTACGTTCATCCAAGGCCAGGGAGAAGTACTTGCAGTCATGCATAACCTGTTTCATCTTCCCCTCGACATGATCATTAATGTCAAACATTCTACGAGTCACTGTGCGACGAGACAAAGAGACCGTATCAACATTTTTAACCAGGTTAGCGTCACCAAACGCTCTGGCCGTTTCCACGGCACATCTCTTCACAATCTCGCCATCGGACAAGGGCTTCTTTGCTTTAGCGCGCGCAAGCGCAACAGCATTCAACGCCGTGAGTGCAGCCTCCTGTGTGGTTGTGGCTCTGGTAAAAGAAAATTCTGTTGTTTGTGTACTTTTGATTTGAGGTCGGGAATGAGAGCAGCCCTGGCAGCTTCAGTATACTTCTCGTATTTAACTTTGTTTAAGGTGTTGTAGTGGCGACTTAGGTTGAAATCTTTCATGGCTGATAACGTCTCCAAGCAAACTAGGCACATGGGTTTGCCTTTAGATTCAGTGAACAGATGATCCACTTCCCATTTCACCTGAAAGACACAATTTTCTTGATCGAGTTTTCTCTTTGCGTTGCTTTTCGCCGTGGCTTGACCTCTCTTCCTCGCTGATGGAGAAGACCCGGTGGAAGCACGTAGGAAGCTGCGTCTGCATAGCAAGCGCCATCTAGCGGTGGACTCTGATATTACAACTAAAAAGTGATCGGGCGCTGTAGAGGACACACTTATAATTTTCAGAAATTAATCCAGGGGCCACTACGAATGAGGGCGAGGGCCGCCAGTGGCCCATCCCTGTTCCAAGTGACTGTGAGATGGTAAGTTGGATGTTTGTTGGGAGAGACAAGTTGAGAATGCAGCTTAGTTGTTAGCTCAGCTGCAGAGAAGAGACACCACACTTGGTCCAACGAAGCGCTTATGTTGGACAGCCAGGTACAGCGCTGGTTGGACATTGATGAAGGAGGCTGAACAGCGTCTCACGGGTCTTTTCAAAGATGTGGAGCTGACTCGCTGCTCTGCAAACAAAGCATCTACTGGAGTCAAACTGGGTCCAAAGGCTGAAGGTTCTGGAGCAGCGTTTTAGGCCCAGAGAGCCTTTACTTTGAATGAAGAAGTACAGCGCCTGGATAGACTCAGCTTTGTGTAGCAGGCTAGAGGTTGTGTGGTTGTGTAGTCATTGTGTACAGCGGTTTGATGGCCTTTTATCGTATGCTTCACATGTCCTGTTGTATTTACGGCCTATTTAAGACTGGAGCACTATAGAGGCTCGCCATGCGGCGCTCTCCAATGCGCTGAGGGCTGGATCGAGGCTCATAGACCAGAATCCTTTGGGGTTCTTTGTTGTTGGACAGCAGCAAAAACAAGCTAACGTCAGCTAATGACGTGACAAAGTGTTGCTGACTTTAGAAGGAGAAATCTCTCCAGATGTCACACGAGCCGTCCTGTGAGGACACTTGGACCCAAACGCCAGCAGCAGAGCAGCAGCTGAGTGAGAAGGAGTCCTCAGGGGGGCACAGGGGGGTTGGGGCTTGGCAGAGGGGACCCGTGTAATGAGCTGGCTGGGGGACTTGGCAGACCGGAGAGGCTGGATGAGCAGGCAGGTGATCCTGGAGACCAGGAGAACAGGACTCAGGGACTGCTGGCAGGAGACAGACTGTCTGATTGGATGGACGATAAGCCGATAGACGAGCGCCTTAAGCCTCCACACAGATGGACAAGGAATGGGGCGAGAGTCTAATTACCAGGTTAGAGAGAGAGACATGAGGGGCTCACACATACACACTCACAGAAAGACAATGTCCCAAACATGGACGCCTTCCTTAAGTAGGACAGCAGCACCATCATGAATATGATGAGAGGATGTGGATCAGACCAGTCTACGCCCAGCGGATAAAATAGCAATAATTATCAGTCATTTAACAGCAGCAGTCAGAAGACACAAACCATTGACTGCTGACTGGCTGAGAAGTTGTCTCTTGCTCAGAGTTAATAAATGAAAGACACTCATCTTTGATACTCAACCACACATGTAAAAGTGTTGGAGGCCGGAGTGTCAGCGGTTCCTCACCAACAAATACGAAATCCAGACCTCCTCCACCTTCCTCCCACGTCTCAGTCTGTGGAAAGATGAACAGGCAGCTGTTTTTCCTCGTACAGAAATGAATCAAACGTGATGGAGAAAAGTAACACATGGAGCTGGAAATGGGAGGAGGACGAGGAGGTAACGGTGGGTGGAGACAGTTACGCTCATGAAGGATCAGGATCCCCATGTTTCAGTGATGTCATACAGAGCAGCGACAGTTTCCCTCCAGCAGACGTCCCCAAGAGGAGTCAAAGTGGGGACAACTGTCCATCACGTCAACACACAGATGGGAAACATAAGCAACAGTTCAGTGATATTCTGTCAGTTAGAGATTAGCTTTGTAATAGACAATGAATGTCAGTACATTTTGTATTGTATGTCCCAAGTCTTAGAGACAACATGCATCCACAAGGCTGCAGCTCGTGTACAGGAGAAAACCAAGGAGGGGACGATACTACTGTATTAGCTTCTCTGCACTGGCCCTGTTAAATGAACTACAATATGAACTCCTCAGCACTAGTTCTCAGGCACAGTCATGTCTTATGAAGCTTATAGTACCTTTATTTGTGAATAAAGAGCAGCGCTTCCTGAACGCTGGCTTCCTTGTGCTTCCTAGAGGCCTCCAAAGCAGGATGGGAACCAGAGCCTCCAGTTTTTGTCGTCTATGTATACATCTTGAAGAGCACTTATCCGCCCCTAGTATTTCCAAAAAACCCTCGATATGTGTCAGAATCGTATCTGCAGAAAACCCATGTTGATCGATTTGATCTGCTAATGCTAGCATGCTACCTCGGAGCCCACCGATGTCTTCCATTATGTCAACACTCACGTCCCTCAGCCGGCCTTCTTTTGCACACGGCTCTGTTGTCTGTTCGAATGTTAGATGTAGCCACGCCCCCTGATTTGCATATAAGAACGTGAAATGAAAAACAGTGTTATTAAACAAAAGTACCATAAAATAATTAAATGTATTTAATATTTATGTATTTATTGCCTCATTTATTTATTCCATGATGTATTTCAAATAAATATTTCATGTATTTATGTAGGGCGGCACGGTGGCGTGGTGGTTAGCACTGTTGCCTCACAGAAAGACGGTCCTGGTCTGATTC